>CM076578.1:1795037402-1795238499 GCA_034641835.2 Pinus albicaulis | reverse complement strand
TCGGAACAGCCAAAGAAGTTATTTCTGCCCCAAATTTAATGACAGAATATCTGCAGAGTTGCTCCCCACAGTACGCAGAGCCTCAAAGTCAAATAAAGCTCCTGCTGAGCTTAATTCATAAATGTAAAACAGTTAATACAGTGTTCCACCTGTGGATTTCTTCATCGAGCCCCTCAAATGGCCACGAAGTCTTGAATCTGTATTAATTGCTTCGAGAGATCTTTTGTTAGCTCTCACCTCCTCATCCTTCTATAAATACTTCAGTAGAAGATGAGTGAGGGGTTGGATTAGTTGGTTGTTAATTTAATTGCTGAAACATTCTATGTAACTGAGCTGAAAACTCTTGACTGTAGATAGTGGTTTCATCGGCTCTTGGAGCTCTGCTTGTAGCAGATAGGTTAGGTTGTGAAGAGAGATGGATTAAAACATTGGACCTGAAGATTGTAACCAGTTTGAAGCATCAATACAAGTTGATTTATGGGATCCTGGTCTATGCTGATGGTGATGTTATTCTCACTGTGAACTTGTCATTTTATTTCCGTTTTCAATTCGTTTCATTTTCCACTGTAAAGAATAGTTTGAACAGTGTTAGGACTTACTGTATACCAGTAACCTTCTCTGGCTGAGAAATCTTTATTCCAATGTTTTCTTCTAATTGTGTTATTTAGAAATGATTTAATTCAGTCTAAGTACAGAGATGTTGGCGTTCCCTCATCTTTTCGTCACAGCTGAATGTTATTTTTAGATGTTGCTTTCAATATATGTTGAGTAAGGAATGAATTGAGGAAATCAAAGGTTAGCCCTGAGTCCCTTTCTTGTTTTCTCAACTATTCGATTGTTTCCCTTAGGATGTGTTAAAAGCTGACTAGTTTCGAAGTACTTATCAGATCTTAGGCCATTCTGTGTTATCTTTGTGATTGTCTTGGATGTAACTAAGTAAAGGAGAGCTAGGAGAGGATTAGGGTGACCCCAGCCCACTAGTTTATACTCCAAAGGTTGCCTTCAAGTTTCCCTTCGTTTTTATTTGTATTCTATTAGAAGTGTATCAAAGGCTGGATAGTTTCAAAGTACTTACCAGATCCTAGTTTGCTTCTATGTTTTTCTTAAGTGCTTGGTCAAAGGATGGCTAGTTTCAAAGTACTTACCAGATCCTGGGCTGCTCTTTGTTCTGCATCTGTCTTTTCCCTTTCTTATTTGTATCATTCCATTCCATAAATCAAACTCTAGAGAGATCCTTAGGCATAGATGACTTGCCCCATAGATCATTCTTGAACCTGAATGTTTCAATTAAATCCTCTTATGACTCCATAGCCCAATGGATTGACAACTTGCCATCATCCCCCTTCTTGATCAAAGCTTACTCTTTTGCTTGCAACTTCTCACCGTTGAACCTATTTACATATAGATTTTTCTGCCTCGGACAGCAACTATGTTCAATCATCCGAAAAGACCAAACAAAACCCTTGGACCTCATAACTAGCCTAATATCATCACTTTAAACTTCAAAGACAATATCCATCTTTGTACATATTGGAGAGATCCCTCTCCGGATTCAGGAGGGCTAGATCCTAGAATCCCAAAGTTGATTGAAATGATGTTAACTCTGTGATTGGACTCTCCCAATATTTCTAATAAATTACAGAGACCTAACATTTCTGGCGACTCCGCTGGGGAAGACTTTAACTCAAAATCTCTGGTTCCACGACAATTGTTCTATTTTGCAGCTGAGCCACCAGAACCTAACATTTCTGGCGACTCCGCTGGGGACTATCGAACCCAAAATCATTTTCATTTAAAGATAATCATACGACGTCAGAGGTTTGGTTCATAGAGCATCCGCTTTATTAACCAGAGTAAAAAGCAGCCTTTTCAAGCACTGCTTAATATAGGTAATCATGATGGAACTTGTTTGAATCAGTGACAAACTAGGTAAACCCTAGGTTTCTCTTAAGACTTCATCTAACCTTGAAAAATCAGTTGGCTTAGCCATAAGAGTAGACTGCCTTTGTTTCACAACCTTAGCTAAGTTTTGAAACAAAGTTAGGACATTCTTAACAACCACAAAACTGAAAAATGACTTAGAAAAACCTAAAAATATTTCAGATTGGAATTAAATAAACATGGTGGTGGACCATAAGACCTTTTACCTCTGAAAGGAACTAAAAATTTCCACTTGGCGACTCCACAATCCTAGCAGACCTTAAGACTCCACTGGGAAGAACCCTTATCATTATAAAATCATTCAAACTCAGTTAGAGGACTGTGGGATTTAAAATTGTAAAAACAGATTGGTTAACCTCTCCAAGATTGTCACATCTGGTTGAACTTTTCTTGTTTTAGGTCTAAACAACATAGCATAGTGGCTCCTAAAAAGATTCACACTAGAGCCCATCCTGACCCAGATCCACCTGAGATAGTTGACAACCCAGAAAGAATCCTTAGGAAGTCTCCTAAGATACAATCTTCAACTGTTTTCAGATCACCCCTAAGAGCTAATTCAGTCCCTGAAAACCTTTCAGCTCTTCAGAAATCACAAACGGACTTCTTAAACCCCTTTAGGAATAGGTCATTTGGTGATTTAGATCAGTTAGATTCTGAGTCTTCACATTCATCCCCAGAAAAAGGTGAACCTCTTGGGGATATAGAATCAACACCTCCTGATTTACATTTTCTACATAATCTAGGTGTCTCTCATCCAAGACCAGCTCAGCAATCTACTGTTGTTCCATCAACTTCTGTTCATCTTTCATCCTCTGTTCAAACCACTTCACCTCAGCCCACTTTCCCTTCTGTAAATCCACCTCCACCTCCTGCCATGGCAGCATTGTATGCTCCCTTAGTCCTTCCTGTACGATTAGCCAATCTTCCACAGGACTATCAGTCCAAAATTCCATTATATGATGCTAGTAATACTATAACAGCATCTCAACATGTGGACAAGATGAATGACTACTTTGACGGGAATGAAATTGATAATGATTCTATCAAGTTGAGACTATTTTCTCAAAGTTTGGGGGGAGAAGTAAGAAAATGGTTTAAAGGTTTAACCCCCCATAGTATTAACGATCTCCAAGCCTTCCATCAAACATTCTTAAACAAATGGGAAGTGAGAAAGAATCCTCTCCAAGTCCTTGCTGATTATAACAATCTCCATAGGAACCCTAGGGAAAGTGTACAAGCTTATTGTACCAGATTTAACAGCGTGTATAATGCACTTTCCCTTGAACTAAAACCTCCTCAGGGCTCAGCTTTAAACAAATTTCCTGAAGGGTTTGATCCAGACATGACATATTCACTCAGAGAAAGAGCTTTTGCAACCCTTGAAGATATGCAAAGAGGTGCTCTTTCTGTGGAAGTTAACCTTATGGAGAAGAGAGCAAGGATGAAAGCTGAAAAGAGAGTATCTTTTAGAGAGGAAACCACCCCTTCCACTTCAAGCTCAAAAATGGAAAAAATGATGGAAGAAATGATGAAGAAAATGAGCATTCTAGAGAGAGCGCAAGCAAGTTTAAATCAAAACACTCCTCAAAACAGAAACCAAAGCCAGAATCAGAATATTAGAAGAAATCAGCCTCCAAACAGACCCCGGGAAGATGATCAACATATCACCCCTCCCTTTCATCAAAACTTTTCAAGTGAGGTTGAGCAAGCAGAACAAATAACAGAGGAGGATGATATAAACTTATTTGGGGTAGATGATGATGACTTTGAGGTTCATTATGATAATAAACAAGGTATTTATACACCTTACGACAAAAAAAGAAATGATAATGAAAATTATTATCAGAACATGGAAAACGCGGTCATAGAACCTTTAAAGGAATATGAACTCAGAAGCAAATCTAATCAACAAACCCCCAACAATAAAACCTCTGACAAACCTTCTCAAAACAGCACTGCAACCCAGTCTAAAACCATCAAACAAAAAGACAAAACAGTAGCTATTAATTCGGGTAGTGGTAAAGAGAAAGACACTCAAAATATTGAAAAACGGTGTGCAAACATTAGCAGTACTAACACCCCGGCTAGTACTCCTGGTAAAACAACTGTTCCAACCGTATATAAAACAAATCAGCAAGCTGTTATTGCTGATAAAGTGGCAGTAAACAAGGCTGAAATCAATGTTTTAAAGAGTCAAAAGCTTTTTAGCCTAGAACAGGAAATCTCAAAGATCAAAATTTCTGTTCCTTTGACTGAGTTAGCTGCCCAACATGTATATAGGTCCAAAATTTTGAAAGCTTTGAACTTAGAAGATAATGAAGATTCACTCAATCTTAATGATGACCAACCAAAGCTTATTTTTGGTCCAAATATTGAAGGAAAGTTCCAAGAGGGTCCCGTCCCTCCCTTTTACGTAAGCTTAAACATTCATGACAAAATTCTGCACAACACTATGCATGACTCGGGCGCTTCCCATAATTTGATGCCAAAAGCTGTAATGGAAAGCCTGGGTCTTGAAATTACTAGACCTTACAAAGACTTGTACTCCTTTGACTCAAGCAGAGTTAAATGTCTAGGATTGATAAAAGATCTCTGTGTTAACTTAACCCAGATTCCAGCCAAATGTTTAGTCATGGATGTTGTTGTGACTGATGTCCCCCCAAAGTATGGAATGCTTTTGTCAAGATCTTGGGGGGCTAAGCTACAGGGAACCATGCAGATGGACATGACCTTTGTGACTATCCCTGTTTTTAATCAGACTAGAAGACTTTACAGGGAAATCCACATGCAGTACACAGTGACAAGTCAAGACCAGCCTCAAAACTCTCCTTTGTACGTTGTAAGCACAAGCCTCGATTCTTTTATCATGTTTAATGATGAAGCACTTACAAAACAAATCATTTCAACAGAATCAAGGGCTGAAACAGAGGAAGAGGACCACAACGCTGAACTACCGAAACAGTCTAGTGTGTCTAAAAATCCTAGCAAACTAAACACAGGTCTTGAACTGCAAGTCATCAATCCATTAAACTCAAAACTTGACAGTCGAGAAGACGATCCTCAACCCGATGAAAAACTGGAGGGATCAAATTATATAAAGGAGATACACCAAAACAATAAAATTGAAAATGTTCCTCTCTGGACGATGTATTTTTATGGGTCATGCACTAAAACAAATGCTGGTGCGGGTGTCTGGATCACTAACACTGAAAGCAATCATACAGAATGTATTTCATGTAAATTAAACTTTTAGTGTTCCAACAACATAGCGGAGTATGAATCCCTTCTCTTAGGCTTGCATCTCTTGAAAAAGCTAGGTGCCAAGAGAATCAATGTATATGGCTATTCCGAATTAATCATTAGGCAAGTTAATGGGGAGTATAATGCAAATCACCCCAGACTTAGGGCCTACAGGAATGATGTTATGGATCTTTTAAAAACGTTTGAGTCCAACTTGATTTTTGTCCCAAGGAAAAGAAACATTGCAGCCCACAATTTAGCCTTTGTTGCTAGAACCTGCCCAATACTGTATGATGACACCTCTCAGATAAAATTCAGACCAGCTATCCCAGATAACAAGAAATATTGGCAGGTGTTTGACGGAGATAAACAAATAGAAGACTTCATGCAATTCAGAAATGAATTTGAGCTCCATAGTTCAGATTCAGAGTATGATACAGACTGTAGCAAAGAAAATTTCCTTGTTGAAGAAGAAACGTTTCCTGAGCTTGTAGACATTAACCTTCCGACTATCAAACTTAGAGACCAAGCAGAATTAACTGCAAAATCTGAAACAGAGAAATGGGAAACTCTGCATTCTAAGGATGATAGTTTGCCCAAGGGTTTGGCCCCTCTAGAAGAACTGTTTGATTTTGATGATGTGGCCAATAAACCAAAACTGGAGCTAGTAGAGACTGAAGTAGAGGAGTGCAATATAGGCAGTGAGGAAAAACCTAAAATGATCAAACTGTCCAAAACTTTGCCAGCTCACATTAAACTCAAATACATAGAGCTGTTCAAAGAATTTTCTGATGTTTTTGCATGGAGTTACGAAGATCTTAAATCCTATGACACTAAAATAATACAGCACAAAATTCCTCTTAAAGAAAACCAAAAACCATTCAAACAGAAACTGCGCAGAATAAACCCTATCCAGTTTCCATTGGTTAAGAAGGAAATCATGAAGATGCACGATGTTGGTATTATTGTCCCTATTAGATATTCTGAGTGGGTATCTAATCTGGTGTCTGTTAGGAAGAAGACTGAAGAAATCAGGCTTTGTATAGACTTTAGAAATTTAAACAAAGCTTCATTGAAAGACAACTACCCTTTACCTAAGATGGATCACATTTTGCAAAGGGTGGTGGGGTCTAAAAGAATTTCTTTGCTAGATGGCTTTTCAGGGTATAACCAAGTCTCAATCCACCCTGATGATCAATTAAAGACAGCGTTTACTACACCATGGGGCACTTTCATGTATGTTAAAATGCCTTTTGGTCTAATGAATGCTGGAGCAACTTTTCAGAGAGCCATGGACATAGCATTCTCGGAAGAATTGGGCTTCTTCATCATTATCTATCTCGATGATGTAACTGTGTTTTCAAAAACGGATGAAGAACACTTAGAAAATTTGAGAAAGGTTTTCGAGAAGTGCAGAAGGTTTGGAATATCTTTAAACCCTAAGAAGACACTATTTGGTCTCCAAGAAGGTAAGCTTCTTGGACACATTATTTCAGAAGAGGGTATAAAGATAGATCCAAAGAGGATTGAGGCTATATTGCAAATCTCTCACCCTCGAAATATCAAAGAGTTGCAGTCTTTCATTGGAAAGATTAACTTTTTGAGAAGGTTCATCCCTAACTTGGCAGAGCTCCTTAGAAATATCACAAACATGTTGAAGAAGGAGAAAGGGATAAAATGGACCTTGGAAGCAAAGACATCCTTTGAGCTGGTGAAACAAGCATTAACCAAAACACCGGTTCTCATAAGCCCTGATTTTTCAAAAGATTTTTATATCTTCTCATTTGCATCAGAACATACTATTGCTGTTGTCCTTTTATAGAAAAATCCACAGGGACAAGAGCAGCCTATTGCATTCTTTAGCAAGGCATTGAGGGATGCCCCTTTGAAGTATAATATTATGGAAAAGCAAGCTTTTTCTTTGGTTAAAGCATTGAAAGACTTCAGAGTATACATCCTTCACTCACACATCATTTCCTTTGTCCCTAATTCGGTGGTTAAAGACATTCTAACACAGGACCCAGATGGTAAGAGAGGTAAGTGGATTGTTGTTATTCTCGAATATGATTTAGAGATAAAACCCACTAAACTCATCAAAGGCCAAGGTCTAGCTAGATTAATGGCTGAATCCAATTTTGAAGTTCTTGATATCAATATGATTAATGCTTTGGACAGCCAAGAAGAATTCTCAACTCCTATTATTGAAAACCATTTTATGAATTCTCCTTGGTATGCTGATATCGTTTATGTTTTTCTTAATTTAAATACACCTCCTGGTTTATCGAAAACAAAGGCAAGGTTCTTAAAACTGAAAGCAGTAAACTATTGCATTGTAGATAGGTGTCTTTATTGGAAAAATGCTAGTGGTATATTGCTTAAATGTTTGCCTGAGTTTGATGCATAGAAGGTTAAGCAGGGATTTCATGAAGGAGAGTGTGGGGGTCATTTGTATTGGAAGTCAACAGCCAACAAAATTTTGAGGGCTGGTTTCTATTGGCCTACTCTTTTTCCTGATGTACACAAGATGACCACTACTTGTCATAAGTGCCAACTATTCGAAGGCAAAAGAAAATTGCTACCCCTTCCTCTGCATCCAATCACTGTTGAAGCCCCATTTCAACAGTGGGGACTTTACTTCATAGGTGAAATCCATCCCTCATCTTCTGCCCAGCATAGATGGATCCTTACTGCCACAGACTATTTCACTAAGTGGATAGAAGCCATTCCTTGTAGGCAAGTCAATGATTCAATTATTATAAAGTTCATAGAAACCAATATCCTTTCCAGATTTGGTTGTCCTACCAAGATCATCACAGATAATGCAGTAGCATTTGGATCAAAGAAAATGGTTGACTTCTGTCATAAATACCAGATAACACTAGGGCATTCCACAGCCTATTACCCTCAAGGTAATGGACTTGCAGAATCTTCCAACAAAATCTTAGTGAACATAATCAAGAAACTGTTGGAGGACAATAAAAAGTCTTGGCACACAAAGTTGATCCATGCACTTTGGGCTGACAGATTAACTTTGAAGAAATCTATTGGTATGTCACCCTTCCAGCTTGTGTATGGTACAGATGCAATTTTTCCTAACAGCCTTGGTGTACCAGTTATGAAGTTAATTCAAGAATTGAAGACTGAAGATAATGACATGATCAAAAGAATAAATCAGACCATTCATCTTCAGCAAATCAGAGAGGAAGTGTACAACAAAGCATTGCAGAAGCAAGACCATATGAAGAAGATATTTGACAGAAGAACAAAGGCCAGCAATTTCAAGATTGGGGACAAAGTTTTAAAGTGGGACTCAAAAAGGGAAGACAAGGGAAAGCATGGTAAATTTGACAGTCTATGGCTTGGCCCTTACTCTATTCATTCAGTTGCTGGAAACAATGCATTCTTCTTACAAGAGCTGAATGGAACAGAATTGTTTGGGGGTCCTGTCAATGGCAGGATGCTTAAGCATTATCTTTCTTAAACCATTCTTTGTTTTGAAGCCTTTTTCCCTTTTCCATTGTAAACATTTCATCCATCATTGCATTCAAAGTTATGAAAAAACAGAAAAATACAAAAACAAAGAAAGAATGAAAAGAGGGCAAATTGAAAAAACAATAAAGGTATAGCCCCATGCCAAAAAGAAAAACAAATCTGAAAGTGTGCAAGCTTAAATGCCACTCCTACAAAACACACTTCTAGTTAGTCAAACTGTTTAATCTTGACTAATTAGCTTTCAATCTTCTGCTGATAGGATAGTGAATTTGATTTGCCAAACTGTTTAATCTTGGCTTATCAGTAGATAGATTAGGATAGAAATTAAGGTTCAAACATGTTCAAAATCTGAACCAAAGTTTCCAAAGAGAGATGACTCAAAACTGTTTTATTTTTCTGAGTCATAAAAGAGAAAAACTGGTTCTTATTTGCCCAAAATCTGAATCAGATATCAAGAAAGAGACAGCTCAAACAAAGTAAAAAACAGAGCTGTGAAGAAAGGGAAGGCAGTACTTAAACTTTCAGATCTTAAGCCTTCTATTTTTTATTTTAATTTTCTGCAAATAATAATCTATGTGCAGCCTGTTTTTATGCCATAGATTACAGCAAGTCAAACTGCTTAATCTTGACTTGGCTGTTTTTAAATTTCTGCTTTAGAATTTAGAGAATGAAAGTCTGTTGGACAGTTTAATCCCAACAGACAGTAGATTAGGTAGAGAAACATCTGAGCTCAACTGTTTAATCTGAGTTCAGGGAGAAATAAGGAGTAGAAGTAGATTATATTTCTTGCTTTCAAAAGAATAAAATTTTGTGTAAAGAGTTTGCCAATCCAAGTGCACTCTGATGAAGAAAAAAATGCTAGATCTGTAGGATTGGGTAGGTAGCAAGCTGGTTGATAAAGGTCCATTGTTTTCATGGCTGCCAAATATGTTTTTAGAAGAAGATCATTCAATCACAGAAGGACAGCCCAATGGATGAGGCAATTGATCAGCCTCCCAGAGAAATCAAGTCTGAATTCTTGATGCCTTCAAGAAGGCACCATCCCCAAGTGGAGCCACTGTTAGCCACCTATAATATTTTGTTATACCCAAAGGTGGCTAAATATGTTTTGAGCCTTCAAAGAACAAATTTCATCACTAAAAATTGTTGGCTTTTGAAGACTCCTTGAAGGCCTTCTGCCTTTTGTCCAAAATCCTCATTGTTGTTCTCATCTCATACTCTGAAATTTCTGCTGAAATACAAAGAAGAAACTGCTGCAAAGCCATCCCTTTTCCCTTTCTCCCACTCGAAATTAACCTTCTTTTCCTTTCCCTTTTTTCCATATTTTTCCTCTATTATTCATCTTTTCCTTTCTCCCCTTCATAAATCACCCTTCCCATGGTTGAAAATTCACTTTTTAACCTTTTCGGCACCCTTTGTTTCCATTAAAAAACCGTGAAAAATCATAAAAATACAAGTCTTTTTATGGACCTAAGCCCCTTGGGCTAAGCCCTAAACCACTTCCCCAATACGCCCTCATCATAAAAACCAAGCGCCAAACCCATGAAGCACTAATCGAATCGAAAAGATTCAAGTGTGCATGTTTGTGAGCCATTTCAAAATATCGATTGCGATCAGCCCCTTTGTCCTAAACCGCAGATCGTATTATCATTTCATCTGCCCCATAAGCCCGCAATCGGGCGCTTAACTATTGAAAAATCCCTTTCTGATCAATATTTTTCTTTGTAAAACTTGAAAACCCATTATTCCAAAGTTTGTTTTAAAATGCCAAAATCACGTGTTTAAATAAAATGGGTTGATCAAAAAGACCGATCGCGCAATCGCGATCGGAGAATTTAAAATGGGTTGATCAAAAAGACTGGGCCCGAATGTTTCGATTACGATTGGCCCTAGTTATATAAAGCCCGGGCCCATGGTACTCCATACACCCAGTGGCCCCGCAATCGGGCGCCAGCCTATCATATATATATTCTGCCCATTTCACTCAAAACCTTGCTTTTTATTGAAATTTATGGGTTTCTTACGAAGTATAAGGGTCCCGCCGGTGCAAGAAAACAAAGGATCTAGGCCGTCGATCTGATCTGCAGATCGAACGGTTATCGCCCAATCGAAATGTTCCAATCGAAATGTTCCAATCGAAATGTTTCAATCGGAATGTTTCAATCAGCATGTTTCAATCGAAATGTTTCAATCGGCATGTTTCAATCGGAATGTTTCAATCGAAATGTTTCAATCGCACTGAAATTTTCAATCGCATCCCCTTTTTTACCACCTCCGATTGAGACCCTTCGATTGAATCTGGACCGTCCACGTGTCCAGATCGGACGGTCCAAAACTACTCCGACTTGTTCATCTCCCCACTCTCCTTTTCGCCTCGTCTACGCAAATCTCCACCGTTAGTTGCCTTCATCCGACGGCTACGCTCCTCCCCCGCCATCTGAAGCAGTTTAAACCTATTTCCGCAGGATTTCTTAACTATTTTTGTGTTTTGCAGGTGTTTTAATGGTTTTCCATTGTATAATGAAAGAAAGCCGAGGGTTGGGAAAGACGTTTCCTGCGCCTTCGAGCTGTTAAAGAGAACCATCTGCGGGGTTTCGCTCCATTGTTTTCTCAATGCTTCATGGGCATTGATGCCTTTAAAAAGTCCAGTGCGGCCTGCACATCGACAAGACACTGTTCTAATTCAAAAACAGTTAAAGAGTATCAGTTTGAAGACAGAGCACAGCAGATGAAGATTGAAGACGGTTTTTATGGGGATTACGGCTAAGACCGTTATCAAAAGCCTAATCCCCAATCTAAAACACAGTTTAAAGGAAAAACCTAAAGTGTTTCATCAGACAAAAAGCCTCCACCGCCACATCTGAGGCAAATTGATTCCTCAGCTACCACCGAGCCACCTGTCGCCTCAAACCTTTCAAACAGAGGCCGAAGTTATTGAAGAAAATCAGATATTCGCCTCGGAACAGCCAAAGAAGTTATTTCTACCCCAAATTTAATGACAGAATATTTGCAGAGTTGCTCTCCACAGTACGCAGAGCCTCAAAGTCAAATAAAGCTCCTGCTGAGCTTAATTCATAAATGTAAAACAGTTAATACAGTGTTCCACCTGTGAATTTCTTCATCGAGCCCCTCAAATGGCCACGAAGTCTTGAATCTGTATTAATTGCTTCTAGAGATCTTTTGTTAACTCTCACCTCCTCATCCTTCTATAAATACTTCAGTAGAAGATGAGTGAGGGGTTGGATTAGTTGGTTGTTAATGTAATTGCTGAAACATTCTATGTAACTAAGCTGAAAACTCTTGACTGTAGATAGTGGTTTCATCGGCTCTTGGAGCTCTGCTTGTAGCAGATAGGTTAGGTTGTGAAGAGAGATGGATTAAAACATTGGAACTGAAGATTGTAACCGGTTTGAAGCATCAATACAAGCTGTTTTATGGGATCTTGGTCTATGCTGATGGTGATGTTATCCTCACTGTGAACTTTTTATTTTATTTATGTTTTCATGTTGTTTCATTTTCCACTGTAAAGAACAGTTTGAACAGTGTTAGGACTTACTGTATACCAGTAACCTTCTCTGGCTGAGAAATCTTTATTTCGATGTTTTCTTCTTATTGTGTTATTTAGAAATGATTTAATTCAGTCTAAGCACAGAGATGCTGGCGTTCCCTCATCTTTTCGTCACAGCTGAATGTTATTTTTAGATGTTACTTTCAATATATGTTGTGTAAGGAATGAATTGAGGAAATCAAAGGTTAGCCCTGAGTCCCTTTCTTGTTTGCTCAACTATTCAATTGTTTCCCTTAGGATGTGTTAAAAGCTGACTAGTTTCGAAGTACTTATCAGATCTTAGGCCATTCTGTGTTATCTTTGTGATTGTCTTGGATGTAACTAAGTAAAGGAGAGCTAGGAGAGGATTAGGGTGAGCCCAGCCCACTAGTTTCTACTCCAAAGGTTGCCTTCAAGTTTCCCTTCATTTTTATTTTTATTCTATTAGAAGTGTATCAAAGGCTGAATAGTTTCAAAGTACTTAACAGATCCTAGTTTGCTTCTATGTTTTTCTTAAGTGCTTGGTCAAAGGCTGGCTAGTTTCAAAGTACTTACCAGATCCTGGGCTGCTCTTTGTTCTGCATCTGTCTGTTCCCTTTCTTATTTGTATCACTCCATCCCATAAATCAAACTCTAAAAGAGATCCTTAGGCATAGATGACTTGCCCCATAGATCATTCTTGAACCTGAATGTTTCAATTAAATCCTATTATGACTCCATAGCCCAATGGATTGACAACTTGCCATCATCCCCCTTCTTGATCAAAGCTTACTCTTTTTCTTGCAACTTCTCACCGTTGAACCTATTTACATATAGATTTTTTTTTCCTCAGACAACAATTATGTTCAATCATCCGAAAAAACCAAACAAAACCCTTGGACCTCATAACTAGCCTAATATCATCACTTTAAACTTCAAAGACAATACGCCCCTAAAATTTTCCCTGGACCTAAGAAGAAAGAGATCGATAAGTGGTTCAAAAAGAAAATTCAGGAATTTGCAATAAGAGAGAATCGTAGTGCAAAGCTACCCATAGATAAGTGGAAGAATAAGTACATTTTCACAGAAATATATGAAATTTTATTTGTGACATTTGCGATCGAGCTTTAGGAGTGGCTTGCAAGGCTCATTGATTTCCAGAAGAGTTGGAAGGACAAATGGGTCACGCAGTGGACCCTAGAGTTGTTTCAGCATTTAGAAAAGACTGATAACACGATCACTCACATGATATATCATTGGGTGGACAGTGTGATAGGAGGTTTTGTGACAAAATTTGTGATTGATCAATTTGTGTCCTACTCTGAGGCGGAACGAAGATTCTTCAAGGGTTTCTGGGGTAAGTTTCTAAGACCTTTGCCATTGCTGATTAAGATCTTATTATGTCAAAAAGGAATTTTGTGTATTCATACAGAGTGAATGAGATCCGATCAAAGTGAGGGCACAATGTGTAGTGGTAAATACTACAGAACTAATCAAGAAGGAGATCGATCTATCTACAGTCCAGTAATAAATTATGCTACGCATATCTCTCCGTCTACGCCACCATCAAACCCTCATAGGGGTAAAAACTCACCTCCACCACCACCGGAAGATGATATGGCCTCACACATGAAGCTACCCAGCTTCAAGGGCATAGGGGATGAATATATGGATTAGTTCTGATTCCTCGCGGGATCAGTATGGACTGCGCAAAATGTAGCTAGCGATGCTGTGAAAAGGGTGCAGCTATCCCTGGATTTTGAAGGAAGGGCCTTGGACTGGTATATGGGATACATTGACCAGCATGTGAACGGGACCATCGAGGAGATTAAGACTGCCTTGAAGCAGCAGTTCAAGAAGCCTAAGTCCTACTCTCAGATAGTGAACGATCTGAAAGATTTCAAGCAAGGACCGATCGAGTCTATATGGGAGGCTGACCAACTGTTAAAGAAGGTTATTAGAGAAGGAGGATTTTTTGTATGATGATAGACAACACACGAAATTGTTCATTTCTATGTTACTACCCCACCTACGCATACCAATGGGTTATCAAGCCATTGAGTCACAGGATAAGGCCTTGGATATTTCTATGAAGCTGGAGGCTGTGCCAAGGGATGATACCCAGTTGGGAGTACAAAAAATACAAGGCCTGATAGAAGCAATGCACATGGAGATCCAGAGTCTATGAAAGGAGCAAGGAACAGAGGCTAGCCCTGAAATATGGTGCATACGATGCAGGGTGAATCACCACAACAAAGATAAATGTCCTCTATTAGCATACTACGTGCAAGGCGGGGGACCGAGTCTGTTGCATATTAGGGAAGTTGTTGGACCAAGTGGACTGGTTCTTTGGTGCGATTATTGTCGCATTTTTGGGCTACACGATACCAACCACTGCCCCTGCCTTGCCGCGTATTTCCCAGAAATAAAGCAACAATGTTGCACGTTCTGTAGATCTGTAGGCCATGATGAACAAAACTTTCGAACGTACGATCTGATGATAGAATGAGGAAATCTATATAGGGTATAGTCGGACCCTTCTTCACCAAGATATCCCTCTGGTTTGGGTGGCTCCCCAACTAGGGGTAGGGGCCGAAGCAGAAGTGCAGGTAGGGGGAGAGGAAAACTGATTTGCTAAAATTGTGGGGAAATTAGGCACTTTGCAAGAGATTACACGAACCCTACAAGGAAATCCTGTAGATACTATAGACAGCTGGATCATGTAGTTGAAGATTGCCCGATTATGATAGCCAAGATGCAGGAGAAGCAATAGACACCTACGAATAATATACAAAGGGTCAAGGCGGATCCTTAAGATGAAGGACCGAGTGTTAATGTGATAACACGAAACAACATGGTCACCAGAGGAGCTACGAAGAAAGCTGAGGCAAAGCCTCTTATCCGAAAAGCAGCTATTAAACAAGAAGGATTGGACTTATAGAAGGAAAAAGGAACCTTTTTTGTAGCTCGCCAAGACTTTTCTAAGGCTATGGCATCTAATCCTCAAGCCCCCGCAAACCTCAAAGCAAATGATCAGGTCAAACCATTCCTGCAGGCATGTATGAAGCTACTACGCAACCAAAAGGCTATAGAAAACCTCCAAGATTTAATAGAGACCTGCGCAGAAAGAACAACCCTAGCTATGGAAATTAAGGACGTACACAAACTATATAAGCATAAGAGACGCACAGGTAGGGAGATGCAGTTAACCATGTAGATTGGTGACTATGAGATGGATCAGGTTATTGTAGACCTAGGCTCAGATGCGAATGTACTACCTAAGCAAGCTTGGCAGCGAATGGGAGAACCTAAGTTAAAATGGTCCACTATCTAGCTACACATGGCTAATCAGCTGAAGATAATACCGTTAGGAATATTATTAAAGATCGTGGTAGACATCGCAGGGGTCAAGGTTCGAGCTGACTTCGAGGTCATTCAGATTGTAGAATATGTGGACCCCTATCCTGTGCTCCTAGGATTAGACTGGGCCATAGATATGGGCGGTATTATCAATTTAAAAAAGAGAAACATGGTGTTTGAAAGTGAAGGAACACAGGTGATAGTATCGCTACATCCCACAGAAGGAGAAAGGTATACAGAGCCAGTGCGTGAGGAAGAAGAGGTGGATCACATCTATAATTTAACTGCGAGGGATGAAGATTGGATCATTCTTACGGTCGATGGTGTGCTTTGTTGGGAAAGGGATAGCGAATTTTTTTCTGATTTTGACGAAGAAATGGAAAATTGGCAAAACCGGTTGCATGATGTCTCTATGCTGCAATGCCTGCGAATCACCAGGGACTTCCATTGCATATCCTCCAAGGTAAGAGAACTACCCTACTTTTATGGTTCTGGTAGTATAAAATAATTTTTGCAGACATTTGAAGCTGAGGTTCCAATATAATGAAGGTTATGGGCTCTTAACCTAGCTCTGCGTTTAATGCCTGCAAGATGGTGGGACATGCATAAAGGGGTATTCCAGGATTTGGAGGAATGTCGGGATATGATGGTCCTATGATTTTAACCTTTGGATGATGTGCACCTCAAGATATTTTTTGGCCCAGGGGATCCGCGCGAACATTTGTCCACCTGGATGGATAAGTGGTGGGATCATACTACCGAAGAATGGGTTCACTTGTTTATTCATGCCTTGGGACCAATTCCCACTGCATGGTACCTAGATGCGGAGCTACATCAACGCACCTGCTAGTGGGAAACCTTAAAGGATGAATTTTTGGGGACATTCGAGTTAACAAGAGGATCGGAAGTGCTTGATGAAGCCCTGCCAGATATCGATACCTTTTTATTTGGTGAATCCAACCCCTACACATCATGCGAAATAACTACATGGGAAACAAATATGCAGGATATTGTCAACTGCTGCAATATCACCATAGAAGAGTGTGATGAAGATTTGCGCAATGTCTCGATCCCAGAATCAGAGGGGGAACACACAGTTGCAGGGCCTTCTTTACACACTCTGGATGTTATGAAACCTCTGAAGTTGTGAGAAGTTAACATTGGTACGCAAGAGAAACCCAAGTTAGCTAAAATTGGGGACTACTGGGATAATGAGACAGTAGGCAAGATTGCGGAACTTCTCACGGAGTATCAAGACTTATTTTCGACAAAGTTCTTAGAGCTTAAGGGGATCACGGGGGACTTAGGGGTTATGTGCATCACTCTGAAACCAGATGCGCGCCCTGTAAAGTAGCGCCCTTATCAACTGAACCCTAAGTATAAGCAGAAGTTTAGGGAAGAAATCGATAAAATTCTCACTGCAGGTATCATCAAACTGGTCGAACAGTCAGACTGGGTGAGTCCTATGGTGGTTCAGGAAAAGAAGATGAAGGGGGAAATTTTCATCTGCGTAGATTTGCGCAAGTTGAATGATGCATGCGTACATGATCCATTTCCTACACCATTCTCCAATGAGATCCTAGATAGCGTAGGAGGCCAGGAGGCATATTCCTTCACTGATGGGTTCTCAGGGTACCATCAGATCAGAATCACACCTGAAGATCGTAGCAAAAATACATTTTCCATGGAATGGGGATCCTTTTAGTATACGATCATGTCGTTTGGGGTAAAAAATGCTCCTGCCATCTTCTCACAGGTAGTAGTTTCCATATTCAAATATTTCATTCATAAATTTATGGAGGTATAATTTGATGATTGGACTATCTTTGGCTTAGTAAAGATGCATGTTTCGAACCTACGCATGATGTTGGATGCCTGTCAGAAGCACCAGATTTCCCTAAATATCAAGAAATGTATCTTCTATGTGCCCTTTGGAATCTTGCTCAGACATATATTTTGCGAAAGTTTCCGTGATCATCAATCTAGAAGTCCCTACGAGTGAGAAGCAACTGCGTTTGATCCTTGGACATACGCGCTATTACAGAAAGTTCATTCAGGGATATGCACTGATCACAGCCCCTCTGGAAAAATTGCTTAAGAAGGATGTTTCATTCTTTTGGGATGACAAGTGTCAAAAGAGCTTTGAGCTCCTCAAGGAAATATGATCTCTGCACCTATCCTTATTTTCCCTGATTGGGCGAAGGTATTTCATGTCCACGTTGATGCTTCTGGAATCGCCCTAGGAGCAGTCCTTACACAACCTGGTGAGGGAGACATTGATCACCCAATTGCATTCACTAGTCGAAAACTCTCGTGTGCCGAGCGCAACTATGCCACCACGGAGTGGGAGGGATTGGCCATGGTCTATGCATTCCAGAAGTATTGGCATTACCTGTTAGGGGAACACCTCAAAATGTTTATAGATCATTGGACTTTGAAGTACCTGGTGAATAAGCCTATGTTGGGGGGGGGGGTGGGGAATCTGTCAATGGCTTCTATTTTTCTAGGAGTACGACTTTTAGATCATTGTCAAACCAGGTAGGTTGAATGTTGGGCCCAATCACTTGTCTCGAATTGAAATTGGTGAGGAACCAACTAACCTGGAGGAAGGATTGCATGATGCGCAGTTGTTTTCTATTAAGGTAGTCGATGCGCACTTCACTGACATTATTCAGTTCCTAACTACAAGCATGGCACTCACAGGATATTCAGTGTAGCAGAAGAAAGAATTGGTAACCCGCGTTGTGGATTTTACCATCATCACAGGTCACCTCTATAAGATGGGAGTAGATGAAGTCTTGTAAGGGTATCTTTTGGAACAATTGGTCAACATTGCATAGAATGTTGCTGCTCAGAGTGAAGGCATGGTGGCCCCATTATCCGAGGCGATCAGATTGTTGCAGGCGTAGGTGGAGACCCACCATCACAGTGACTCAGGATGAATCGCAAGATTGTGTTGCGGGACTGTTGGAACAGGGTCTCCTAAAGCTGCGAATTTTGTCCAATTTTGTATATTTTTTGTAATATTTAGTCTAACGCAAGGATTTTGGGGTGGGTCAAAGCCCCTAATGCATTGTAACGGGTCAAGGGTAGACCAAGAGTCCGCAAACCATGATTTGTGGACCATTGGATGCGTAGGATAAATTGGTATAAATAAATGAACCTCTTTGTGTCATAGGTAGGAAAGAATTGAGATTGATGTTAAGCACAAATTGTTAGATCTGTTTTTGGGTTTTTGGGGAAGGATTCCTGCTAGTTGTGTGTGTGGAGCTCCTTAGTCTTGCTGTGTGCGACCTTGTTGGCTCTGTGCGTAGGCGGTATTTTGGGATGGTAAGAAGATTCAAAAAGAGAAGAAAAGAGATATCAACGCCTTAGAAATAAGCCACTTCGAGGGGGAAACCTCCAATACATTACATAAATGAACAATTCTTGGATGATACAATTTACAAAACCTCCTTTCTATATATAGGAGTCCATGGGGCCATAATGTAATCCTAGTGGGCCACAATGTAACCCTAGCCGACCTAACAATAATAATTTAAGGGCACAATAATAACAAAATGGGGGTTACAAGGGTACAATAATAACAATAAGGGGGTTAAACTAACAATAATAAGGGACTATACTAGTGATATAGGGACCTAACATGCCCCTCTCCTTCAAAAAAGTGTTGTCCTCAACGCTTGAGTAGCTCCGGGTGCTTCTGTATAAAATTCTCATCCTCCCATGTAGAATCTTCAGTGGGTAAGTTCTTCCACTTGATGAGATACTCTGAAATTGATCGATTCTGTAGCTGTCGAGTTCTTGTTTCTGTGACCGCTTTAGGTTCCAATATGATTTTTCCTTCCTCATCAAGTTCTGGAAATATTGTTTGAACTGGAATATTTTCACCTATAACCTTCTTTAAGCATGAAACATGGAAAACTAGATGCACTCGCGAAGAAGCAAGAAGCTCCAATTTGTATGCCATAGTACAAATATTTTGCAACACCTTGTAAGGACCATAGTACTTTGTTGATAATTTATTATCCTTCTTAGCTTGCTTGAGGGACATTTGTTTGTATGGTTGTAGCCGTAAAAATACCCAATCTCCTACATCAAAACTTCTCTCGCTGCGATGTTGATCTGCCTGTTGTTTCATTCGATTTTGTGCTAAATTCAGGTTATCCTTTAAGAGTTGGAGAACTTCTTGCTGATGCTCGATGTGATCTTCCACTGCTTGAACCTTCGAATTTTCCCTTAAAGATGATGTGATGGATGGTGTATGATATCCATAAAGTGCCATAAATGGGGTCATTTTTGCTGCAGTATGGAAGGAAGTGTTATACCACCATTCAGCAAGAGGTAACCACTTGACCCATTGTGTTTGTTTATCAGATACAAAACAACGAAGATATCCTTCCAAACATTTATTTACGATCTCATTTTGACCATCATATTGAGGATGATAAGATGAGCTATGAGCTAATTCAGTACCCAAACAAGAAAATAACTCCGTCCAAAAATTTCCAGTAAAAATGGGATCTCTGTCGCTCACAATAACCCATGGGCTTCCATGTAGCTTTTGAATTCTATCCATAAATGTAGTAGCAACTGTACTTGCTTTAAATGAATGAGATAATGCACAGAAGTGTGCATAGTTGGTAATTCTATCAAATACCACCATGATGACACTCTTTCCTTCAGACTTAGGTAAACCTGTGATAAAATCCATTGAAATCTCGTCCCAATGTTGACTTGGAATGGATAAAGGTTGTAGAAGTCCCGAGGTCTGAATTGTTTCCACTTTATTCTGCTGGAAAACCAAACATTTCGCCACAAACTTTTGAATATAAAATTTAAGGCCATCCCAACAAATTTCTTTCTTCACCCCGTGGTAAGTTTTTAAAAATCCTGAGTGTCCTCCTAAAGGATAAGTGTGCAATTCCAGAAGAATTTTTTGTTTTAGTTGGGAATTCTTACAAAGATATAAGCGATCTTTGTACCATAAGGAATAATTTTTCCAACTAAATGTATCAGATGTACTAGGATCTTGTTGCAACTTTTGAATGAGTGTCCATACATCTTTGTCCTTCTTCCATTCATCTCTTTCTTTGGTTATCCAATCTGGTTGGATAATAGAAATGGCACAAAGCAATGCTTCCACCTCTTCATTCTTTCTTGAGAGTACATCTGCAACAACATTAAGCTTTCCTTTTTTGTAGATTATTTCAAAGTCATAACCCAACATCTTTGTGACCCATTTTTGCTTCTCTTCTGGCGATAGTCTTTGTTCCAAAAAGTGTTTAAGACTATCATGATCAGTTTTTACATTGAAGTGTCTTCCCATTAGGTAAGTTCGCCATTTCTTTAGTGCATGCTGTATTGCTAACATTTCCTTCTCATAAATAGGTTTTTGTAAATACTTTCCTTTGATTGGACGACTTTCAAAAGCAATGGGTCTTCCTTCATGCATTAAAACTGCACCAATTCCATTTCCTGAGGCATCACATTCCACAATAAAGGTTTTTGTGAAGTCTGGCGTAGCTAAGACCGGTGCTAGGCACATTGCCTCTTTAAGATGTTCAAAGGCCTTAGTTGCTTCGGGAGTCCATGAAAATGCATCTTTCTTCAATAATGTTGTTAGAGGTGCTGCTATTCTCCCATAATTCTTAACAAACTTGCGATAATACCCTGTTAACCCGAGAAATCCTCGCAACTTCTTTATGGTTGTGGGGACTTTCCATTCCTTAATGGATTTAATTTTGTTGGGGTCTACTTTAACACCCTCGTGAGATACAATATGACCCAGATATTCCACCTCCTGTACTCCAAAGAAACATTTGGATTTTTTTGCATATAATTGTTTCTCCTGCAATAGTTTGAGCACCCTGTCAACATGTTCAACATGATCCTTCCAAGACCTGCTGTAGATTAGTATATCATCAAAAAATACTAGCACAAATTCTCTAAGGAAGGGTTTGAAAATTGAATTCATCAACCCTTGAAATGTAGAAGGTGCATTGGTAAGGCCAAAAGGCATGACCAAAAATTCATAATGACCCTCATGAGTTCGAAATGTTGTTTTTGGAATATCTTCGATCTTCATTCTAATTTGATGATATCCTGAACGAAGATCCAACTTGGTAAAATAAATTGCTCCATGTAATTCATCCAATAATTCATCAATCACAGGAATGGGAAATTTGTCTTTAATGGTGAGCTTATTGAGCTCCCTATAATCCGGACACATTCGCCATGATCCATCCTTCTTGTGTACTAATACTACAGGAGCAGAGAAAGAACTTTGACTAGGTTGAATTATACCCGCCTCTAACATTTCTGCAATCATACGTTCAATTTCGCTCTTTTGGAAGTAAGGATATCTATAAGGCCTGATGTTTGGAGGAACACTTCCTGGAATCAAATGAATAGCATGATCCTGATCACAAATAGGTGGGAGTCCTTTGGGAGTTTCAAACACCTTGGAATGATTGTCCAAGACTTGTTGGAGATCTGCAGAAATAGATGATTTTGATGTCGGAACTTCTAGTGAGCATAATTGTGCAATTACGCCTCGTTGTTCTTTCTTTAGAAGCTTTGTCATGGCATTAGATCTTATTATCCTTCCCGGCTGCCCTTCAATACCTCGTAATTCAACTTCCTTTCCTTCTAAAAAAAATTTCAAGAAAAGTTCTTGAAAATTAAAAGCTACCGCCCCCAAAGATTGTAACCATTGTACTCCTAGTACAACATCAGCACCTCCCATAGGAATGGAAAGCATTAGACTAGTCAATACATATTCCCCCATGGTTAGCTTGATATTATGGCATTTTCCAAAGAAATTTATAGTTCCTCCATTTGCAACCATCACTTGACATTCTGGTGCTGGGTATAGGAAACAATTTAATTCCTTGGCTACCTTACAATGAATAAAATTATGGGTGCTACCTGAATCAATCAACACTATTACCTTTCTCTTCTTGATTTGTCCTTTATCTTGAGAGTTTGAGGAGTGGTAATTCCTGCCAGTGCATTACATGATATGGTTGGATTCATTTCTTCCTCTTCTGGGGCTGGTTCCTGGTGTATATCCTCTTCTTGTTCATTTTCTTCTTTCTCTTCACAATCTATGTAAAATAATTTCTTCTCAGCACACTTATGACCTTTAGTGTATTTGCTATCACAACTGTAGCAAAGCCCTTTTGCTCTTTTTTCTTCCAATTTTTGTGGTGTCAACCTTGTAGGTTGTGGAAATCTAGGCGTAGCAACACTTCCTTCTTTATAGATTTGAGTGGTAGGCTTCCTTGTCGCCATAATTTTACATTCAACTTTTCTTGCCAACCTGAATGCCTTCTCCAATGAATCAGGTTCCAAAACGCGAACTTCATGTTGGATGTTATCCTTTAAAGTGCATATGAAGAGATCAATCTTGTGTTCCTCTGGAATATCAGTTACCCTTATATTCAATTTTTGGAAGTCCTCAATGTGCTGCCCCACTAAACCCTTTTGTTTGAGATTTATCAATTGGCTAAAGAAGGTGTTGCTCTTCATACCCTCATAATGTGCTATCATTTCCTCCGTAAAAATTGACCAAGTGACAATTTTTTTACAGGAGCAAAGCCATCGATACCATACAAATGTATTTTGTTCTAACTGTAAAGTTGCAATGCGTACCTTTTGTGTGTTTTTCATGTTATGGAGATCAAAATATTGCTCCATCTGTAGTATCCATGTTACAGGATGCTTTCCATCAAACTTCCTCATATCCATTTTGGAATATGGTGGTTCTTCCTGCCAACATTAGAGTTTATGAAATCATGATTAACATTTATTTTGTCCTCATCATGAGGTTCTTCTATTATCTTTTCACCATTAGGAAACATTTCTTGTATCAACTTTGTCAAACCTTCGATTTCTGTTTTTAGATCATTCTTCATGTTTTCCATCTTAGCTTCCATGTCAGCTTCCATGCCATCCATCTTCACTTCCACACCTTTCTTCAAAACTTCCATTTCATTTTTTGTTGCTCTTTGCGAGAGTGAAATTTGTTGCACTTGCTCTTGTAATTTTGATAGATCGACATCCTTGGTTTAGAAGATGCTTGCCGACTGAAAAATTACAATACAATACTTCCCAGACAGATTGATAGTCTTGCAGTGGTTTTAGCTAGAGCTCAGCAACACAGATCTCTTGGTATTCAAGCAGGAAGCCCCTGGGATGGGACAAAAATAATTAAAGAATAAAAAAAAAGAGGGCGCAAAACCGATTTGCAAAGAACCATTATACTAGGAGAAATGCTTGTGGAGTCTGGAAGATTCCCCAAGCTGACAAAATTCTACAAAACCCTCCCCCACAGTTCCTCATGAAACTCATTTCATGGAACGTGCGAGGGCTTAATAGTCCTGCAAAACATAGATTCCTAAAAAACATGATACAGCAAGATAATCCTTCTCTGGTTTTTCTTCAAGAAACTAAATGCAACAGTACTGCCTTGGAAAGAATTTTAAATAAAGTCTGGTCAGGATGTCGCTCTGTCTCGGTGGATGCGTCAGGCGCTTCAGGTGGGTTAGCCATCATATGGAATCCCCAAGCTCTCGACCTTTATGATTTTCATGCTTCTCACTTCGTTATTCAGTCCACTTTCCACCTTATAGGGACGAATATCCACGGACATCTTTCCAATGTCTACTTCGCACAGGACATTCAAAACAAATTAGATATTCTTGAGTCTATCATTGTCCTTAACTATGGAAGATGTTTCCCTCTATGGATCTGTGGCGGAGATTTCAACATCATAACAGCTTTGGAGGAAAAGACAGGAGGAAGAACGAGGCTGGAAAGCGATAGCATCAGTTTTAAAGACTTCATACATAATAATCAACTAATGGACCTGCGCACGTCTAATGGCATGTTCACTTGGACCAACAAAAGGAGAGGACCTCAGCACATCGCTTCCAGGTTGGATCGGTTCTTAATGACAGACAACGCCATCCACCTGGGAGGGGACTTCAATGCCTCAATCCTGCCCCAAGTAGGATCAGACCATTGGCCTATCATGCTTCATTGGACATGCCCAGGATCCAAGTGCAATAGACCTTTTCGATTTGAAGAATTTTGGTTTTCACATCCCAATTTCAAAGATGTGCTCAAAGACGCCTGGCACACCTTCATCCCACCGGAAGGAGCCAAGATGTACAAATTCCAAAAAAAACTAAAACGTCTCAAACAGGCTCTCAAATCCTGGAACCATTCTCACTTTGGTAACATCTTTGATCACCAGAAAGAGCTGGAGCTGCAAATGAAGTCCCTACAATAGAGCATAATCTCCGGAGGCAGGACGGAAGAACTAGCACAACAAGAACACGACCTCCTCTCCAAGCTTGAGGCCAGGCGGCATCAGGAAGAAATATTATGGCGTCAAAAATCAAGGATAAAATGGCTCAAGGAAGGGGAAAAGAATACCAAATTCTTCCACAGATCCACAGTGAAAAGTCACATGCACAACAATATAGCCTTCATCAACAATCAGCAAGGGGAGAGACTGGAACAACATGAAGATATGGAAAAGGAACTAAAAAGGCACTTTCAATACATTCTAAAAGAACCTCCGAGCTGCAGAAACCAGGCCATTCGATCTATCACGCAGCATATCCTGAAAATCATAACTGATGATCATAACAGCAAACTTCTTCAGCCAGTCTCTATGCAGGAAGTAGAAGATGCTATGATGCAATTGAAAGACAGTAAAGCCCCAGGTCCGGATTGCTTTACTGCCAATTTCTTTCATGGTTTTTGGGCGATGGTCAAAACAGAGGTCTGGGAGCTTATGGAGGAATCACGCTCGATGCATTGGCTACTCCCTTCTCTGAATACGACCTTCATAGCACTAGTTCCAAAAAAGGAGGACTCCAACACCCCTGACAGCTTCAGGCCTATTGCGCTCTGCAACGTTATCTACAAGCTAATTTCAAAAGTCATAGCCAACAGACTGAAACCTCTACTCCCACTCCTGATCTCGCCGGAGAAAACTGGATATGTTGAAGGACGCCAAATTTTGGATGGTATCATTCTCTCGCACGAAGTGATACACTCACTCAAAATTCTCAAAAAACCAGGTATGATTCTAAAGTTAGATCTTTCAAAGGCTTTTGATAAACTCAGTTGGTCCTACATTAATCAAATGTTACTTGCATTTGGTTTTCATGCTACCTAGACTCGTTGGCTTATGAACCTCATTACCTCTCCAAGCTTCTCCATCCTTCTCAATGGGTCTCCTTCTTCTACCTTTCGCCCCTCACGTGGCTTACGTCAAGGAGATCCTATCTCCCCCTTCCTTTTTGTCCTCATGGCCGAAGGCCTTAGCCGTCTCCTTCATGCTGCCGTCTCCTCACACACTCTCAAGGGCATTTCTCTTCATAACCAGCCTCCCATCTCCCATCAACAATTCGTCGATGATAACATGTTGTTCGGACACCCATCAGTCCAAGAGGCTACTGCCTTCAAATCCTTACTCAATCTCTTTTCAGAAGCCACAGGTACTACTGTCAATGAGGCTAAATCCCAGCTCTTCTTTTTCCACACTTCCATCCTCTCTCAGTGTAATATAGCCAAAATTTTGGGCTTTCCTATAGCAGGTCTCCCTTCAAAGTACCTTGGAGCTCCCCTTGTTGGCTCTGCCATCAAACATGCTACCTGGCGCACTCTGCTTGACAAATTAGAATCCAGGCTTTCCTCTTGGACCTATAGGTCGCTTAACATGGCCAGCAGAATTATCCTCATCAAATCTGTCCTCCAAGCTATGCCTATTTACTTATTCTCAATTCTGGCAGCTCCTAAATGGGTTCTGAAAAAAATTCACACTCTTCAAAGAAATTTCCTATGGGGTTCCTCAGGGCTCAACAAAAAATGGGCTCTGGTCAAATGGACAGATGTCTGCCTTCCTAAGGTTGCTGGAGAGCTTGGATTGCGGGACCCCCTACACAGTAACAACACAATGGGAGCCCGTATCTGGTGGAAATGGGTCTCCAACCCTCATCCTCCCTGGGCTCGCCTCTGGCAGGCCAAATATGCTTCAGGTAGTTCACAGGTAGCTCTTATTCGGTTCAGCTCTACTGTCTCCGGCTCATTAATTTGGAATGCATCAAGACATCACAGTGCTTTTATACAAGAGCACAGTTTTTGGGAAATCCATTCAGGCACCTTGGCAAAATTTTGGGATGACTCCTGGCAGCAAACTCCCAAACTTGCCTCCCTCTTTCATAAACCTAAGTGGCAAGCCTTTATGAAAGAAAATAATCAAACCTTTGTTCATCAATTCTGGCAACAAAACTCTTCACATGGTTATCAAAACTGGAGCCTGGCTAATACATGGCAGGACAACTGGCAGGAGGAAAAGTTTGGAGAAATAGATCAGGAACTTAACCTCAGAAAAATCAAAACCTCTGAGCAATAGGATAAAGTGCGTTGGGGATACACCCCCAAAGGTATGTTTACGACAAAGGAGGCTTATCAACTACTCTGTCTTCCCAGGCATACTAACAAGGATCAGCTTTGGGATCAGATTTGGCAACCAGGAATATGGTCAAAAGTTTCGACCTTCCTTTGGCTCTTAAGTAAAAAGAGAATCCTTACTTGGGAAAATCTCCAAAAGCGAGGCTTTATAGGACCTTCAAGTTGCCTGAACTGCAAACTCCAAACAGAGACAATCACTCATCTCATGGATCTCTGTCCCCTCGCAGATCAACTTTGGGAGAGAACAGCTCTTTGCAATCGTAGAACAGGTAGAAGAAAAGGAGATATAGTTAACACCATACGGAATTGGCCCAGGCATCCTTTCCAAAGTCACTTTCTCAACTCCCTCTGGCTTCTGCTACCGGGATTTATTTACTGGATTCTTTGGAAAGAGCGCAACAATCGGATCTTCAAGGATCAAAGCAGATCTCCTGATGCTTTATGGACACTCCTCAAACAATCTATTCAAGAGACTTTGGCCCTCAGATCATGGCAAGATTCGGACATGCCGACCTCCCCTTAGGAACGCCTCATCTTGAGGAACTAGAATTTATCTCTGTCCCCTCCAGTCCGGGACTTTGCCTCCTCCGTTAACCAGCCGGACTCTCCCCTGTCCTGGACTCCCCCTGTCACACATCCTTACAAACTTAATTTTGATGGTGCTGCCAAGGGCAACCCAGGTCCTGCTGGGTTCGGAGGCATTTTCCGAGACGCTGTTGGCTCAGCTCAACACATTTACCATGGTTCTTTAGGTAAAGACACCAACAATTCTGCAGAACTTGAAGGTATGTGGCAAGGTATGTGTATTTCGGTTCAAGAAAATTTTCTCCCCCTTGAGATCGAAGGGGACTCCAGAATTCTAATTGAAGCTGCGACTCACATCCAATCTGGAACGTCCGCAGCCAAGATTGCTTCCAGTTGGAGGCTTCTAAACAGGCTGGAGCAAATTGAAGAATGGCTCAGACTCCCCCGAAGCATTATCTTCAAGCATGTTCATCGAAAAGCTAACAAGGTAGTCGACAGACTAGCGAATCAAGGAGTGGATCAGAATCTACCGTTCTTCTCTGGCCCTCTCAGCAGTTCAAATGATGTAAAACTTCAACATGATTGCACTCTCCTGGTGCACAAAGATCTCTCACACCCGGATGCGGGTGATCTCGATGTTTAATGCGGAGCAGGTGGCCAGGTGGGTTGGCGCGTGGCTCACCACCACCGCCACCCATCCTCGCATGCTCTGGCCCTTAAATTACACAGTCTGGCAATTCAATGCTAATTTATGGGAGCTCTCTCCCCGAAACCAGCGCATTTCTACATTAGCGATGGCGAACTCTGGTAATTTCGTGTTTGTTCATCCCCTAAGCGTCTGTTGCATCCCTGCTGCGGCTGAGCGTAGCTCTTGCACCAGCACTGGGTCATGCTGTGTTTTAAATTGTTGTATGGAAATTCTGCCCGGCCTTCATATCTCCAACTGTGCCTCTTGCATTCTCCCGCGCCCGTCTGTCTTCGATTCTGGTCGCCCGCAAGCTCATCCTGCTCTTACTGTTCTCTCTGACCATCATACCATGCCACGCTTACGCCCGAGAATGTGTTGCAAGCGTGGGGGTGCCATTGGGCATGCTATCAACCATTCCTCTCCCTCCAACTCCGATTCCTCGTCTTATTCTTCTAAATTCGGACCTGTCCATCTTCCAGCTCCGCGAAGAGGTCGAGGAAGGGGTCGGAATCGCTTCAATCCAGCTGGGCATTTTCGTTTGTCGTCCAGGGCACATTCTCACCATGCCCGTTTTCATTTCCCCTGCAGAATTGACAACACCCCTCTCCTTGCAACGGTGACCATAGACCTTCGGGCTGCCCCCTCTGATCAGATTTCTTCAGCCCAGGTTCGCGCCACCACTGAGGCTGCTCGGGAGACCTTAACGGAGCCAGAGCACAGCATACCCCAGGCGGATATCGGGAAGAATTTTTCTTCGGGCAATGAGGCCACTTTGGGTGCTCAGGCGAATCCTTCGGCTCCAATTGATGGCGGTTCAGAGCGCAAGGTTGATCCTCCTCCTGAAGATGAGGATCCTTACAAGTATGCCTGCCTCATTGTCGAGGAAGATCCTCCCTCTGCTCAGTAACGTGGTTCCAGGTTCGCACTCCTGTGTTTTGGTTTTCAACGGCCTGAAGGTGTTCATCTACAGTTTTATGCATCTGCTTAATTCTGCTACTGTTATTTTGGTCTCTCTTCTGCTTTATGGTCGGTCTCCCCTGCGTGGGAGTTATATTCTGCATTATGTCCATGTTCTTGCTCTAAGCACAGGTTCTAGAATTTTCATTTTTGTTTTTTCTATGGCTCGTAATTGTAAAAATCCAGCCACTCTGGCTCACTCCACAGGAGTCATATTGTCAAGGTCTGTTCATGTTATAGTTACAGTTACAGTTGTCAGACACTTGATAGGAACAGACAATATCACTGCTCTTCAAATCTCTCATGGTCTCTCTCATAATAGTTTTGATGATCAATTACCAGCTGGTAAAGCTAGAATGCCTCAGCATTGGGCTGGAACTCTCGAGGCTACGGCCTCCATGTAACACTATTTTTGTATCAATATAGAAGTAGCCATATTCAGAAAAAAAAAAAAAAAAAAAAAAATTGATAGATCATGTTGCAATTCTTCATCTTCATGAGTCATAGTAGAGCCTTCTGAAGGCTTAATGGGTGTTGAATTATTTTTACGGGGAATATTTTAGAACCCAATACTGATATCTATTCTACAATATGCCCTTGGAATCAATTAAAATTGATTCTTCAAACAAGACTTATGCAATTCGGGAAAAAAATACACACCTTTTTCTTTATTTTGAGGAGCTCTATATTGAAATTGGATTATCTATGCGATTGCAACACTTCAATAACTTAATTTTGGTACCGATGTAGCCCTCTGAATTATCTTTTGAATTCCACGGGTCCGACCTAATTTGGATTCTCCAAGACAAAGTTGTGTCCGATCTCCCACAATGACCTAATTATGGACTGGTTCAGTAAAGAAAACTTGTACGACTTGCCACGTATCACTGTTTCGTCCTTTGTCTCTGAAATTGATAGAGAAGAAACTAAATTATGTGTACTTGCGACCACTTTTTACGGAACTCCAATCTGATGCCCAGAGAGAGATTTATTGAACTTTTCCCATGATCACCTCTTTGAGATTCAATTCAGGAGCCTGAAAAACCACTACCTTCCACAGATCATATCTCCAAAAATATTGCGAACCAAGCTCTGAAATTTTTTGATGAATTTTCTCAGGATTTTAGCTTCACACCATACAAATTTCAGATTCTGAACCTTCGTAGAAAAAAATTTATAGCGCAAATTCCACGATGACCTGTTTAGGAGCCTGAAAAAATACCTAACTTTCACAGATCATATCTCCGAAAATATTTCGAACCAAGCTCTAAAATTTTTAGAAAATATTCCTCAGGATTTCTGCTTCGCACCCTAAAAATTTCAGCTTCTGAAAATTCGTAGAAAAAAAGTTATAGCGAAAATTCCACGATGACCTGTTTGGAGCAGCGAAACCCTAGAATCCAAGCTCTGATACCAAATGTTGTGTAACCAGCTCCAAAAATAGAAGAAAAGAGATATGAATGCCTTAGAAATAAGCCACTTCGAGGGGGCAACCTCCAATACATTACATAAATGAACAATTCTTGGATGATACAATTTACAAGACCTCCTTTCTATATATAGGAGTCCATGTGGCCATAATGTAATCCTAGTGGGCCACAATGTAATCCTAGCCGACCTAACAATAATAATTTAAGGGCACAATAATAACAAAATGGGGGTTACAAGGGTACAATAATAACAATAAGGGGGTTACACTAACAATAATAAGGGACTATACTAGTGATATAGGGACCTAATAGAGACCCACCATCACAGTGACTCAGGACGAGTCACAAGATTGTGTTAGGGGACTGTTGGAACAGGGTCTCATAAAGCTGCGAATTTTGTCCAATTTTGTATATTTTTTGTAATATTTAGTCTAACACAAGGATTTTGGGGTGGGTCAAAGCCCCTAATGCATTGTAACGGGTCAAGGGTAGACCAAGAGTCCGCAAACCATGATTTGTGGACCATTAGATGCGTAGGCTAAATTGGTATAAATAAATGAACCTTTTTGTGTCATAGGTAGGAAAGAATTGAGATTGATGTTAAGCACAAATTTTTAGATCTGTTGTTGGGTTTTTGGGGAAGGATTCCTGCTAGTTGTGTGTGTGGAGCTCCTTAATCTTGCTGTGTGCGACCCTGTTGGCTGTGTGCGCAGACGGTATTTTGGGATGGTAAGAAGATTCTGGTATTAAAATATATGTGAAGTATTGTGTATATATGATGTGATCTGGGTCTATTCTGTTATGATTTATGTGAACTTGGGTTGTAATATTAAGCTGCGAAAGTATCTGTTTGTTAGCTACAAAATTATCTTTGTTTATGTTATATGAATCTATGATCAGTTAATTGTTGCGGTTATAGTTGTTGTGCTGATAGATTGGTATTACACACATGGATGCGAAGGTAACTGTTAGATCTGAGCTCTGTGATATAAGCCTATAACTAGATCTATTAAATGCAAAGCTTGATAAGTGGGGAGTGCAGCTCTGCTTGACTTACCTACTCTCTCTCAGGGTGTGGAAACCTGGTTCCAGCACCCTCCCATACTGCTTCGGGTGAGACTTTGGCCTGCGCAAGTAGGTCATTGCCAAAAGTTCCAGTAGTATAGGGGTTTGTTGGCAAACCTTAAACCTCCAAACCTAGGTCAGGACCCCTTGAGCCAACATTCTCATGTGTCTATTTATTTTTAGATCAAGTGTCTTCAAATTATTTGATCTGTTTTTCTAAATGCATAGCACCACATTTAGGGAATGTGTTTTATCCGTAATCCATAATTACGCATAACACATGTGATATTCCATTCATCAAGGAGTGGAATGGATTAATTGATTTATATAAATTAGTTTTTCATAAGGGAGTTTCACCAATGCCAAATGTGTTACCAGAAGAGGTGGGATCAAGTTTCAAGCCTCCATAGCAAAAGTAACTTCAACCTCATTGATTGGTATAGGCGCCATCGGCAACCCATCCAAGGTGATGCACATGACTCAAAAATTTCCTAGGGAAGAGAGAGAATAACCCAACACGTAATAGAGAGAGAGAAGGACAAATCCAATACAACCAAATAAGATAGGACCCACAATACATCTGGAAAAAATTTCTTGAAACTTCTATAGGAATTTAGTTACAACAGTTGTCATGTTTGTAAAATATTCCTAGTGGTTACTGAATACCACTATTGGTTTAAGGGTTAGAGTCTTGGGTCTTGAGATCCTATATATAGACTTCATTTTGATGTAATAAAAGGTGATATTTTTTGGTGTAAGTGAAACTCTGTTGAATGTTTTCTACAATTTTTGGGATTTTTTAAGTTGTTGTAAGGATACATTATAAAGTATGTATTGGGTTGTTAGTGTTTATTCTCCATGTAATTATGAAAAACAACCTTATAATTTTACTTTTTGATCATATTAATACAAATACAAAGATTTTTTATGGAAAATCATGTTGTAAACCTAATTTTTGTATGGAATTTTGATGTGATTGTTAATTGAGGAAAATTTTGAATGAGTATGTTATTTTCTTTAAATGTTGTAGAATTTATCAAGATTGTTGAAGAGTATTTTTACTATTTTGGTGAAATTTACATGGGTTGATATGGAATTTAAAAAATCAAATTTCTCTATTCTAATATTTGAATTCTCAATTTCTCAGTTGTCCATCTCGTATCAATATGATAAGATGAATTCTTAATTGCTCATATTATTTTTTTGAAATCTATTCTTCATTTTTCTCCTATCATTAAACCATTTATTTCTTTTATGTCAAACCCAAGGCACATGGGTACTCTAACTTAAAACAAGTGGAATTATACCAAAAAAAATCCTTTTAAATTGTTGAGATTTTCTCTTACCTAGATTATTAGAATAATTGAAAATTTAAAACATAGATTTAAAACCTTATTTGAATGGATGAAATCGACTCTTTACATTTCTTTCATTTTATTGACAAAAATTCATGTACTAATTTGAGTGCATGAAAACTTTTATTTGTAATACACAAAAAACATCAATACAATTTGAAATAAATTTCTCAGAACCATTTAATAGAACAAAACTCACAACAAACAAAAATAATATATGATTTGATTTGTTGCACTCCGTCTATTACATTTTACTTTTTCTTGTTGAAAGATTTCGGTAAGAACCCAAGTACTTAAATATTTAAACCATAAGAAAATATAAATATGTTTAGAAACATTGAATAAACTCAAGTGAGTTCACATTAATATTAATAGCAGGAAAAAAATATTACAAAAAATTAGAGTCGGTTCTAAATGTTCCTAGTGTCCACACTTTAAAACAATATAGTATGACTCTGGGGCTCCAACAGTAACATTTAGTTCTAGATCCGACACTAAATTTAATAATGGTGCAATTGAGTAACCTACATCAATGCACATTTCCTCACTATGTAGTCACCTTGTATGGACATTGCCTCATTTATTTATAGATAGGAAGCAAACCCATAAAATTCCACAATGATATATGTTGTTGAGACTAAGATAAAATTCTAGAGATCTTGTTTGGTTCTTATCTTCCTCGTATTTCTTCATTGGTCTAACCCAACTTATGTAGTAAATTGTAGTTGATGTAGCCCTCATCTACTTACCATATAAAACTAATAGGACTAAATTATACAAAGGCTATTCCATCAACAAGAAATTTATGGGATCTTTATGTCATACTTTGTTCTACTTTTGTGAATTGATGATTTAGGTAATTTTTATGCTACACAAGACACTATAGATTACAATATAGGAGTACAGCCATTGTATACATCATAATCTTGGAGTATAATCAGTATACTTGCAATACTTTAGACTTTAAATTCATACACCGTGGATAAATTTTACCAAGGATTAGACTGAAAAATATCTAGTGGAGTGGAGTTGAAGAACTTGAAGCATATTTCCTTCAACTCTCAAATGGGTGACATGTATAATTGGAAGAGTGTGATCATCACTAATTCTCCCATTCATCTAGTAAGGTGCATACTCCTCTATATTAGTTGTAGTTGTATGTATCATTTTTGGTATTATCTATTTTTCATTGATAAAAAAAATGTTCCCTCTTTTTAATTGATAAAAGTAACAATATATTGATCCTTATTTGTAACATTTTTTTAGGAAACGTTACCCTAAAGGTCTTGGGTTGATGAACCTTCACAGATCAGGGGAATTTTATTACAATAAGGACTTAACCAACTTTTATGCTAATAACTAGAATCTGTAGGTTATAGACCTGACCCGGATATCCCTCGGCTGTAGTAGATCCCGCGGGGTGCAAACTCCTTGCAACTGTTTATGCTCCTTAATCTATAAATCAGCAAAGAAAAAACACAAAATCCTAGTTTTACAACATATATATGTTCTATATGTTAGTGAAAAGCATACATAATCTCATAAAAACAATATTAAATGAAAAATTTGTGATCATTACACATGTATAAATAATTATTGACACGTAAACATCAGGAACAAGATCGTACTTATGTTATTAATGACATGTACAATAAACAAACGTGGAGATATCACCTGAAATCTGCCATGACCTTCAAGCATACCATCCACTGGATCCGTCCAGCCCTAGCCTCTCAATATTTCTTCCAAGAATAATGCACAATGGATGTCACATAGGGTGGTGAGCATCTCAAGGAAATAAGGGTTTCCTGCAAATATCTGGGAAGTGCAGGAGGCACGAGAATATATCAGACTTGAATAGGGCTCCAATAGCATATAATATCTATATTTCTCTCTCTCCTCCTCCTTTAGGCCATTCCCTTGAGGGCCTTTTATACTCCCTCGACTTATTTTTTCCAGTTGGGAACAGTTAGGCCACGGGCTGGGGTGGTTAAGCTACTTTAAAAACTGTAAACCCTACCTCTAAAATAGGGAAAATATATATTTTTTAATGTTTAAAATGGCATTTGTGGTTCTCTATGTATGGCCTCACGTGTATACGCGAAAAATTATAGGAAGAACCACGTATGGGTTTCAAGATACTATTATTTGAGAAATATGTCCAAGTCTGAAGGGAAGGGTTGCGTAAGGCCAATGTATAAGTCATCAAGTATAAGATGGTGATAAACGATGCTATAACATATGCCCCCAAATATATGAGGTCAGAAGGGGTACATGATGGCTGAAATGTATTATGTGCATAGAAAGAACCTTGTGAGGACTAGAGAGGACTTCACCAGATTTCAGCCTGCTAAAAAACCAGTGAGAGAGATCATAAATATAGCTAATGTCTGAGGCAGGCATACCCATGCTCAATGAAAGAAAATCATGTCTGCATATGAAGTATAGAGTGGATCCAATATGTATACAAGTATAGCTGAAATGTAAAGTACATAGTGAATCATCTTATCACTGCCCAGAAGTATAAGTCAAAATAAGGTCCAAGTATCACATATAGAAGACTGATCAATGATTCTACAATAGATATCTGATCACAAAAGTGAAAACTAAATCTCCAAGTACCAAATCATAAGTGGTGGAACAAATGGTACAAAACACAACTCAGGAGCCAACATATAAGATGTTGTTGTGATGAAACTGCAACATATAAGGGTGGATGGTGTCACTGGAAGAAAACTGAAAGACCTGTGAAAGTGAACCAAAGCACTCTGATGCAAACCCATGGTCTTCTATGATCACCATGGCACAATTCTACACAATGGGAATAAATGAGCTGAAGTCAACCATGTGAGAAATCGTTTGATTACCGTTCATTGATGTATATTGTTAACAAACACGAGACAACCAACTGATAATGATAATGAGTGTTAAGGTGCCCCATCTAGCAAGTGTGAATGAATGATTTGAAGTCAAACACTTGAAATAATATCAATTAGGAGGCAATGATGTATCCTCACTATCGATAGCGAAGAGTTTGCCACTGATGACTGAAAACCCTAAAGTACTGACAAAAGGACTCTAGACCTTATTCCCAGAGCAATGAATCAGAGTCTATGGGAAAACATCTGCTCAAAAGAAGGCATTAAGGCATCCTACATCATTCCAGTGCGAGTGTAACACACAGACCAATATTTGGAAGGAATCAGACTAAGTAGAGTGAATTAACCAACCTGAAGTACGTTTCCTGCATGCACAAGATGAAGCTAGCACACGGCAGAAACCCTATGAACCAACCCATAATGAAAGCTAACAAAGAGGTGAGATATCCACCGATAGGGTCAAATGGAAATCAAGGTACTGCACGAATCCCAGGTGTGATAATGTAAGCTAATGTAGAACACAAGGGAAACCACTTAGTCAAAGACCCACGATGATGATCAAATGCTGAGTACAAGGTCACCTATCAATGATGTAAAAAGGGCCAGGGTGTAGCTCTAGGTTTACTCTCAAAGCAATATGTCGTAGTCAATAAGAGACAAACCCACCGACAAGAAGTCAATCGAGACTTTCTCAAACCATCAGAAGCAAAGGACCAAATATCTAATGTGATAGAACAAGATACTGACAAGACCGGGAAGGCCGACTGAAAAATGAGTCAAGAGACACTGCAGAAAGGCCGACTCGGGTTAAATTCCCTTGAACAAAAGCATTACTCATGTTTGACTATGACAAAAAATGATAACTTTGTATAAGTTTGTCATGCAGGAGGCATAAACAAACCCTCCATATGTTTGGAAGAGATAATCAACTGGGGGAGTACTAACTCATAAAACAAGGTTATGTCTTCTCCTAAGTCAAAACTAAAACCATCCCAAATGGAGAAAAGACTTAGTTTTTTTGTGCTTTGTTCAAGGGTGACACAACTGACACTGTAGCTGCCATCAAATATGGAAGTAATATCCCGTTATCGCTCTTTTTCAAAATATTTAATTTTTTTGTCTTTTTCATATTCAAAACCTGAAATAATAATGTTATAGTACAATGGATAGAACGAGTGTCGTGACACAAATGCTCTACTTCCTAGGATAGGTGGCGAAAAACTGGTAAGTGACACTTAGAGGAATGTTCCAGCCATGGGTAAAGGTGTCCAGTTGCAGAAGCTAAGTGATTGCATGGTTAACTTGTATAGAAAGACATGGTCAAAATATGGCTTAAACACGAGTCCATATGAAGCCAGCTAAAGGCCAAGATAAACAAGTAGTCAATATGCAATGCAGTAATACAACTCGACAACATAAGGGAGCCTCAAGGGTAATGGCCAAAAAAATGATAGCGAAGAAGAAGAATAATGAAGCTTCAATGCATAAGGAATGGTGGGATTAAAGAGGACTCCCAAGGCTACAAAAATTTCATCATGGGCAACAAATGCTAGCGAGGACCTAACTAGGAAGCCCATGTAAAGGAAGGCTCTACCACCAAGTCATGACTAAAAAATTGGCGAGTGAAATGGGTGAATTACTCATGACATGATGGGATCGACACTATGGGAAGTGATCAGAATGGAGGCTAGTATGAAAAATGCAACGGAAAGTGGGTTCCCTAACCTATATTCCAGTTTGAAATCAAATACCCGCCATGACAGGTCAACGGTCATGGATCTGAAGGAAAAACTAGGAAAATCTAGAATTTAGCAACATGTACCTGAAAAAATACCTTGCCCAACACTTACAAGCCAAATGGTTATACAACCTTAGTCAAATTCAAAAAATAATCACAACGGAAATTTGCAAAAAAAAATCAAATTCTGGGCATAAATACACCATTTGACTCACATTTAGATCATTTTTACATTGCAGAAGTGGAGAAGGAGCTTTTGGAAAAAAATTCCTCTTCTCAAATACTGAGAAATCATCCATCAAATAACGCCAAATTAGTCAAGTAAGCTCTAAACTCATCCTTTTCATCAATTTCCTTCCTTTTTAAGGCAAAATTTTGGAAATTTGACCATAGAAAACATATTTTTTTATGAAACCCTCTGCAATTGACAATGAGGTGATGGAAGATCAAACTTCACTAGATGCTTTCTGAAATAGAACATTGCTCAAATTTTTCAAAACACCCAATCTGAAAAGAAATGTACATTTGCTTCAAATGTTGGTTGATCATTGGGGGCCAGAAGAATACTGCTTCATAATTGATCAGATGCCACTACACATAGAAGTGGAAGATATATACTTCGTTACTGGACTCTCTCGCAGAGGAGACCCAGTAGAATTGTGATGCAGGGGCATTGGAATTTAGTCAGCAATGTGAAATATTGTTCACATGTTGTGGGTATATGGGTTTAAAAATTAAATTATTGATGGGTCAAAGTCAGTTTTTACTGAGAGGGTTGGATCCCTCAACAATTTGTTAAAATCTATTTTGTAATAAATTAGAGACTAGTATTTAGGGTAGGTTGAACAGTTTTGATTTGTTTAAACTTATTTAGCTTTAGTTGATGAAATCTAGGAAGATATGATATAATTAGGAGTTTGTTTAAACTAGAATAATTCGATCCTCAAAAGGAGTTCGGTTGCATTGTAAAAGAATATAAAAATGTAACCTCTGGAATAGAGGAATTTGAAGTTGACCTTGGAAGAATTGTTTGAGAGAATTTGGCCTCTATTTTTAATAAAATTGGAGAGTTTCATTTATCAATTGTTTCTTGGCAACTTCCTGGAGGTTTCACCTTCAAAATTCTATTTGGTTTTTGCATATGCTGTGGAGAAGTTGAATTAATAAATTATGTGTATAATTTTTGAGCATTTAGCTCTGCGCGAAGGAAAAAATTTACATATATTAACCCTTTGTGTAAAAGATACAAGAAATAGAAGTGAATTACAATTCCATGTTTGAGTTTGACTAACCGTTGAATATCTTTGTTTATTAAATTGCTGATCCCTCTGTAAATTAGTATGAACTGAATAAACTCTAATTCCCTTTAAGCTGAGATTGGATTGATAAATTATCCATGTTATTAGTTACAAGCGGTGAATGAAGGATTTCGATTGAAATGAAGCTTCAATCCGAGAATGCAGTGGAAATCTGGAGGAAGGCCATGTTCAAACGCGTTTGGATGAAGAGCTACAGGTAAGCAGTTTTGGAAAGTGAAACCACCGGGTTCGCATAACTCATAAGCTGTGAGTGGTTTATCCCTTTTGGAACACGATCAACAAGGTGGTGACACATCACATTTCCAAAACCACTAATGTCGCGTTATTTTAAGTTGTTAAAGCTGAGGGGTTGATTCTACGCGATAGTCATTCAATTGCATTGTGTTGGGGATCCAAAGGTATTTACATTAGAAGTCACACGGAGTTTAACAAAGGTATGGACCAACGTTTTTCAATTGTAAGTATTTATTAAACAATTGAAGTCCGAATATGTGGGCCCAAAAGAGTTTCAACGTTGATGAAACCATGTTATAATGTTACAATTCTGATATTTAAAATAGTCATTCCGATGGTTTTAGTGTTGTAAGGTGAATGGTTTGGAAAATTGTTCCAAAGACTTTAAAATGTTGATTTAGAAAGAATTTTAGTGCTATGTTCCAGAAGGCTTAAAGCGTTGTTTAAAAAGTCCAAATATTATACTTTCAATGAGTCTTAACATTGGTTTAAAATGAGCTTGAATGGTTTCAAAAGTTTGTGAACCTTGTTTACAAAGCTTAAATAGTGTTTAAGGGAATTTTAAACTATTGATAATTTCATTAATCAAATTTCATAAATTTGATGAATAAAAGTGAAAACAAGGAACTGGAACAGATTCCCCCGGAATTAGAAAATATTGTGCAAAAGTTTGAACAGCTCTTCTTAATGCCTGCACCCACACTGCCATCATTTGTGGTATCAGAGCAGACTTCAGAGCATTTATCAAATATTGAACAGACTTCTAAGAGTCAGAAGAATAAATCCAGCATGGTTGTCTGTATTGGTAGAGGTGTTGCTGGTAGAATAAGAGGTAGGCCAGTTGCTAATGAAAAAGTATTGGAGACTATGCAGTAGATTTAAGCCAGATTGGAACCAATTGAAGTAGGACACCCAAGAGATCCTGAAGATGTCAGTGAGCCAAAATCTGAAGAAGAAGAATACAATATTGAGCTTACCCCTGATATGAGATTCTTTAAATCAGTTTTAGGCTCTACATCTAGGCCTAGACTTGAAGTATCAATGTTTTCAAGAGGATTGAATCCAGAAGAGTTGATAGACTGGATCAATAAGATGAACAAATTCTTTGATTATGAAGATATGGGTGAAGATAAGAGAGTTAAATTTGTAGTGACAAGGTTGAAAGGACATGCAACACTTTGGTGGGATGGAGTGCAAGAAGAGAGAAGGAGAGTTGGTAAACATCCAATCAAAAATTGGAACAGAATAGTGGCAAAGCTGAGAGGTAAGTTTTTTCCTAGTAATTATCAGCTTTCATTATTTAGACAAATGCAGAATCTTAGACAGAGATTAATGACAGTGAAAGAGTACACAGAAGAATTTTACAAAGTGAGCATAAGAGCTGGACAAACCCAGGACATAGCAAAGAATATTGCTAGGTACATAAATGGTCTTAGGTTGGAGATTCAGGATGAGATAAATATATTGTCTCCTAAGACAGTAGAAGAGGCTTATCAAATGGCCTTAAAAGCTGAAGAAAAACTCCTGAGAAAGCAGTCTACCAAGAGAAGAGGTACTTTTCGAGGAAAAGGAAGTCAAGTTGGTAGAGGAAGATCTACAACACCAAGAGATGGAGCTAGAAACAGCTCACCTCGGCATGCACACATAGAAGGTGATGCAGGTGGCAGAAGGAGTTCCTACAGAGGAGGAGGAGGCAGAAGCAGAGGAAGAGAAGTGAGATGTTACAGATGTAACAAATTGGGACATAGAGCCTATGAATGCCCATAGAAAGAGAATGTGGGTACAAGTCAGAGAAATGCAATTGTTGCTCAAATTGGAGAAGAGGCAGCCAAGTTTCCTGAAACAAAGAAATAAATTATGCCAGAGAAGGGAGAATCTTTGGTGGTTAACAAGGTTTTGTTGAAACAAACAAATGAAGTTGTTGAGCCAGCACAGAGGTAAAATTTGTTCAGAAGTGTATGCAAAGTTCAAGGGAAATGTTGTCAATTGGTCATTGATAGTGGTGGTACAGAAAATTTGGTCTCTACAAAGGTGATAGAGAAATTAAAATTGAAGACAAAGGAACATCCAACAAGCTATAAGGTGTCATGGCTTCAGAAGGGACATCAGCTGGTTGTGAAAGAACAATGTGAAATAGAACTACAGATGGGCAGCTACAAAGATAAAATCATGTGTGATGTGATTCCTATGGATGTGTGTCACATACTGCTGGGTAGACCTTGGCAGTATGACAAAGCAGCAGTGCATGATGGTAAGAGAAATACTTACAATTTTTTCAAGGATGGTATGAATCAAACATTGTTACCTATGGAAGAAGGAGATGCATCAAGAAAAAAGTTTGATCCAAAGACTTTATTACTGAGTGGGAAAGAATACTTGCAACAGATTGAAGATGATGAGGTAAATTTTTCTTTAGTTTGGAAACCTAAGGTAGTATTTACTTCTACTAGAATTTTTTATTTGCCAATTGAAATTCAAGAAATGTTGGACAATTATTGTGATATTATTGTGGATGATTTTCCTGATGAATTACCACCTGTAAGAAGAATCAGTCATCAGATAGATTTGATCCCAAGATCAAATCTACCAAACAAAGTAGCTTACAGAATGACTCCTACAGAAAATGAAGAAATCAGAAAGCAAGTGCAGGAATTGGTTGATAAAGGTTTCATCAGAGAAAGCTTGAGTCCTTGTGCAATACCTACAATATTGAGTCCGAAGAAAGATGGAGGATGGAGAATGTGCACTGATTCAAGAGAAATCAACAAGATAACAATCAGGTATAGATTTCCTTTACCCATAATTGAAGATATAATGGACTGTTTCAGTGGAGCAAGATATTTTTCAAAACTAGATTTGAAAAGTGGGTATCATCATATTAGGATAAGGGAAGGTGATGAATGGAAAACAACCTTTAAAATAAATGGGGGATTGTATGAGTGGATGGAAATGCCCTTTGGTTTATCAAATGCACTTAGTACTTTAATGAGGCTCATGAATGAAGTATTAAAATAATTTATTGGTAAATTTGCAATATTATATATGGATGATATATTAATTTACAGCAAAACAAAGGAAGAACACCTGAGACATCTTAATTATGTCTTAAGGAAATTACATCAAGAGAATTTGCTGGTTAATTTAAAGAAATGTTCATTCATGAAAGAAGAATTGGTATATCTAGGTTTTGTTGTTTCTGCTGAAGGGTTAAAGATGGATCCAGAGAAGGTAAAGGCAATTGTGGAATGGCCTTCACCAAAAAGTGTTTTTGAGGTAAGAATTTTCCATGGACTTGCTAGCTTTTATAGAGAATTCATAAGGAGTTTTAGCAAGATTAATGCACCTATCATTGAAACCATAAAGAAGGACAAACAACCATATAAATGGACTACTGAAGCTGAAAGAAATTTTCAGTTTTTGAAACAGAAGATAACTGAGAAACCGGTCTTAGTTTTACCTGATTTTAACAAACCATTTCAAGTGAAGTGTGATGCCAGTGGAGAAGCTATTGGGGCTATATTAAGTCAAGAAGATAGGCCTGTAGTATATTTCAGTGAAAAGTTGAATGATACAAGAAGAAATTACTCTTCTTATGACAAAGAGTTTTATGCAATTGTACAGTCATTGAAGAAGTGGAGACATTATTTAATGTCTAAAGAATTTGTGCTATATTCAGATAATCATGCTTTACTATATATTATGCAGTAGCCTAAATTGAATCAAAAACATGCTAAATGGGTTGAATATCTTCAAATTTTTAACTTTTATTTGAAGCACATAAGTGCCCAAGCAAATAAGGTAGTTGATGCCTTGAGTAGGAAGAACATTCTTGTTCAAGAAATTCAAATTGAAGTGGTAGGTTTTGATTTTCTTAAAGAACTCTATTAAACAGATTTGGATTTCAAAGAAGCATTTGAAGCATGTTGTAATCCTATTTGGATAGATAGAAGTCAGTGGTTAGATTATTTCTTGCAAGAGGGTTTATTGTTCAAAAGAAATCAATTGTTCATACCAAATTGTTCCATGAGAGAGAATTTAATCAGAGAGAAGCATAGTGGTGGACTTGTTGGAAATTTTGGTGTTGTAAAACTTATGAGCAGCTGAGTAATTTTTATTACTGGCCAAAGATGAGATCTAAAATGGAAAATTATGTGAAGAATTGTAAAATTTGTCCGTATGAAAAGGGGAGAAGCCAGAATGCAGGTTTGTACATTCCATTGCGTATTCCAGACAGACCTTGGGATATGGTAAGTATGGATTTTGTTTTAGGATTGCCTAAGACAAAGAGAGGGAATGATGCAATTTATGTTGTTGTTGACAGATTTTCAAAGATGGTACATTTTATTCCATGTTATAAAACCAGTGATGCTACTCATGTTGCCAATTTGTTTTTCAAAGAAATTTTTAGATTACATGGGTTACCTAAAAGTATTGTTTTTGATAGAGATACCAAGTTTATTGGTCATTTTTGGAGGACATTGTGGAAGAAGCTTGGTACTAAACTGAGTTTCATCTCAGCTTATCACCCTCGGACTGATGGGCAGACTGAAGCAGTGAACAGAATTTTGGGTAATCATTTGAGAAGTCTTGCAGGAGAACATCCAAAACAGTGGGATCATATTTTACCACAGGCAGAATATGCATACAATGATTCAACGAACAGAAGTACAGGGTAGATTCCATTCCATATTGTTTATGGGATGCACCCAAGAGGAGTATCTGAATTGAGGAACTTGGGCAAAGCAGAAATGAGGAGTGCTAATGGAGAGGAGTTTGCTTCAGAGATACAAGCAATACATGAACATGTGAAGCAGCAGCTATAGGACAATAGCATCAAGTATGAGAACATAGCATATTTGAGTAGAAGAGAAGTTAATTTTGAATTTGGTGATTTATTTTTGGTACAGTTGAGGAAAGAAAGATTTCCAAAGAGACAATATAACAAATTGAAATTCAAAACGATAGGACCATGCAGGATATTGAGAAAAGTTTCTGCAAATGGCTATGAAATTGAATTGCCTTCTACATTGGAATATCTCCAATATTCAATGTTGCTGATTTGTACAAGTATGAAGATGGTGGCACAGATTAAAGACCAAAAGATAGAGAGTAGATTGACTAGGTAAAACATTTACCAACAGCACAGCCATTACAGCTAGAGATGATATTAGACAAGAAAGTGTCCAAGAAAACCAGAGGACAGAAGTATTTCCAATACTTGATCAAATGGAAGGATTAGCCAATTGAGGATGCTACTTGGATGACAAAAGCTATGTTGTAGAAACTAGGCAGTTCTGTGGAGGAGCTCATGGACAGGAGCCCATGAAGAATTTTGTCATCGGAAGTATGATGCAGGGGCATCAGAGTTTAGTCAGCAATGTGAAAGATTGTTCACTTGTTGTGGCTAGATGGGTTTAAAAATTCAATTACTGATGGGTCAAAGTCATTTTTAACTGAGAGGGTTGGATCCCTCAACAATTTGTTAAAATCTATTTTGTAATAAATTAGAGACTAGTATTTAGGGGAGGTTGTGTTGTGGTTCCAGTGCTTTTGCCAGATTGGCAAGACCAAAAGACCAGACAACATCAAACCACTTTGGGATCCTAGGATCTAGCCTTCCTGGATCCAGAGAGGGATCTCTATATAAATGTAAAGAATGATATATCTTTCAGACTCAAAATGAGATATTAGGCTAGGTATGAAGCACAGGGGTTGTTTTAATTGTGATTTTTTGGTTATAGATCATTAAATGAGAAGGTTATGGAAGTAAAGAAGGAACTTAATAGAAGGATGTTTCAGCATGGGAAGAGAGATCAAGAGAAAGGTTAATCCATTGGGCTATGGAGTCATGAAAGGGGATTACTTGCATAACAACTATCCAAGGTTTTCCATAGGGCAAGTCATCTATACTAAAGGATCTTTCTAGATAGATGGTGGAATGGAACACTGAGAATGGGTGAAAGAAAGATACCAAAGTGTAGTCTAAGATCAGGTCAGAGGTCATTTAACTCCAGGCCTGCTTTTGACATACTTCAAAGGGAACTCCCATAAGGCATGAAGGGTAGCTTAAGATCAGGTCAGATGTCATTTAAATCCAGACCTACTTTAGCATACTCTCAAAGAGAAAACAATCCAGTAGTCCTCATAACCACTTTCAGAGTAGTAGAAAACATATAAGATGAAACAGAGAGTAAGGCCTAAGATCAAAGGAGGGCTTTTAACCTTCATTGCTTTTGGCACTCACTCAAGGGGATCTAAGAAACTAACTCCAAATTCAGACATCAGTAAGCATGGGCCAGCCAACCACTATATTGGTTAAACTATGATGAATTAGCTCTTAGATACACAATTTAGGAGAAAACATCAAAGATAAAGATTTACAGTGAGACTTAGGGTACTTCCAGCAGTATATCCTAATCTATGCTTGTTTTTCCTTATCAGAGAAATATGGACAGTATGTAAAACAGAAAGGAGACAATTATAGTGAGAATACATCACCAATAATATAGACCAGGATCCTGTGAATCTGCTTGATTAATTGATGTGCAAAACCAGTCACATACTTTGAACTCAGTGGCCTTTACGATACAGACTTCTCTTCCCAACCTACTATATTACAGACTACTCAACTACTTCCCCTCAATAATAGTTCTAAAAACTACTAGAATCCCAACCAACCTAACGAATCTTCAATGAATACTTATAGGTAAATGAGGGAGTGAAGTAGTAGAAGAGATAGTTGGTCTAATTAAATAAAGAACTTAATGTTTCTTGACCTCTGGGAGGCTTGAAGGATAATAAATTCATGCTCCATGCTTCATTTAATGGTCCTTTTCTTGTAATAGTACTCTGGCTGTCTATTTTTGACCTTCGAAACAAGGGGAATATAAAATCTGCAGGTTTCCCATACTTGATAATTGTTTCTCCTGCCCTTTGAGGCTTAATGGATGAAAATATTGACTTCAGGGTTGCTTCTTATCTTTAACATAACTCTGCTGACAGTTAGAAATAACTGTTCAACTATATTTAGGAAAATATCCTCTGTTCTGTCACTAAATAGGCCTTCTTTGGTTTCTGTGAGGCTGCAGGTGGCTTTTGGTAGCTGGATAAGGTTGGCCTTTGGTACTGGAGAGGGTTCAATTGGCCTCTATTGTTGCGGTGGAGGCTTCTCGGAATGACAGATGTCTTTGTCTTTTTCTAAAACACTTTTAATTCACTTTTAGGTCTGTGTTTTAGGCCCAATTAGGCTTAATTTATGTCTTCTGATCTTCATACTGTGTCTTTATCTCCTTAAACATGGGATTATAGCACTAAATATTCAATAAGGAGCCTTAATCCTTTAATTTCCTTCACTGATACTTTTTTCTGCTGCTTTTAACTTGTTCTAGTGCATATACCGGTCTTGGAGGCGCAGGAGGGTTTTAATCATGATTAATAACACTGATTATTAATTAAAACATGCTTTAAACCTTCTTAACAATGTATCTCCCTGTGTTATGGCTCTGGAGATAGATTTCAGTGCTCTGAAAAAACCTTGTCTGTGACTGCGACACAGAGTGAGATTAATGCCTGTGACCCCTGCGAAAACATAAAAACATGTTAAGAAAAACCATGGGAGTGGAGGGGAATACTGTGGAGGACCGTGGAGGATGGATGAGTGATGATGGAGAGGTGGATGCAGGCAAAAAAATGGTGAAAATCGGGACTACTGAAGGTTTGGGGCGAGGTGCATCCTAGACCGTCGGATCAGATTTGACCACGGCGATCGACGGTCGAAATTGGCTGGTAAGATCGTTTGGAGGATGTATGGAGAAATGAAAGGATGGGGTGGAGTTAAATCCTGGCCATCAGATTAAACCAAGGGACAGTGGATATTGGTGGAGGAAAATGCATTGCGGATAGGTGGTTTGTGAAACAACTGGTAGTATTCGTGTGGCGTCGAAGGTGGGAAGTGGTTTTTACAAAATCTACGTGATTCCATACACTGCTTGACGCGTGGCAGAGTAAAACTGCTTATATTGCGCAACTTTTGAATGTTAACATCCAGACAAAAAAATTGCATGATATGCCTCCTGGTCGTCGAATGTGGGGCGGGGAGATCCTACAGTGGAAAAGGTAGCGCGATGTGGGAAGATGCATGAGCGGAAGTGGGCCATCAGGTTCATTGTGGACCGTAGGATCGGTGATGGATGGATGGATGAGATTGGATGGATCGGCAGAGGCATGTCAGATCATCGGGTTTCATCACAGCCTTAGGATTTATGCATTGGACGGTTAGGATCACGGCAGGAGTTCTGGTGTTTCGACAAACGGAAAGAGGGGTATGCACTGGAAGGCAACCAATCACCGTTGATTTCCGGATATCAATGGCTCTCATTGATTTGAATCCCAACGTTGGAATATGATAAAACAAAGGGAAGAAAGAGTTATGATGTGGTTTTTATAGCCTTTGAGTGCCTGATCATATTTTTAGGTTATATGGAGGGGGGGTTAGGAGAATAAGCCCTTGGGGGCTTAACTCTTTAACTGAGTGGAGAATTGTAGTTTTTATGCTTTTCAAAGGATTTTTTGGAGTTTTTAGCAGAGGTTAGTGCTTCTTAAGCACTTGGTTGTGAGGACGAGGTTGTATGGAGAAAGGGGCTGCAGCATATAAGCCCTCAGGGGCTATAAGACTGATATAATGTAGAATAGGGTATTTTAGGCCAAAATAGTTCTTTTTAAGGCTAAAAGAAAGGTTCCGGTAGGGGGAAAAAGGTATTTTTGAATTAGACAGAGGGTAACATGAGGCTTAAAAAGGATTTTAGGATGAAATGGAGGGATTTTTGGGGAATTTGAAAACGGGAAAAGTGATGAAAAAAGGAGGTTTTGTGAGGATGATATAGGGCAAATGGAGGCCTTTTTATAGCAGTTTTATTCACAGTCAGTGAAGATTTTTAAATGGAAACAGCAGTGAAGATTATTTAAGGAGAAAATGACACATAGAGGCTTTAGGAATGAAATATTTTCAAGGGAAATGTTCCTCTTGAAGACTCAAAACATGTTTAGCCACCTGTTTTCTTGTCAAAAATTTATAGGTGGCTAACAGTGGCTCCACATGGGGATGACATCTTCTTGAAGGTGTCAAGAATCTCAAAAAATAATATTCGGAAGTAGGCCAGATGCTTGATCTTGACACATCTTTTTCTTCTTCAATCAGCTGCTACAATCATGAAGACATTATATCAGCAGCAATACTCTCCCAAACAACTAGCTACCCATTCTATGGTCCTAGCATTTTTTCTTCAAGGTGCATTTAAATTTGCAAAAATTTCATCATCAATTTTTTTTATAAATAGGAAAATAAACCTATTCTACTGCTACCCTTATTACTCCATGAGACCAGATTAAGCAGTTGGCCTCATAGCTTCTTTACCTAAACTAATATCTGCTAGGATTAAACTGTCTAGCGGATTTCTTTCTCTATATTCTAAAACATAAATTGAAACACAAACAAACCTGAATTATACTTTCTGGTTTGCTGTGGATCCATAGCATAAATACAAGCTGCATATGGACTGAAATTTGTAGAAATTAAAAACAAAATGGGGGGGTTTCAGATCTGAAAATCACCAGCATCCTTCATTCTTTTCTGACTCGGATTTTGAGATTGTTAGAGTCACTTCTCTTCTTCATTTCAGCTCTGGTTTTGATCTTATTAGAGCTTCTTCTTCTTTTCTCTGCTGGTTCAATTTTTGAGCATATCTGAACCTTTCCTCTCAAATAAAAACTCAACCCTTTCAAAGAAAAACTCAACAACTAACTAAATTCTCACATACTGAGCTTTATTGAGATTTCCTACCTACCCTACTCTAACTTGAGATATTTACATGTTTATCTTATAAACACTCTTTTCCAATACATCCAGTCAATCAGATGGTCCCATGACTGGTCTTTTCTGCCCAATTCTTTGAGCATGCTGGATAGGCAGGGCCACTCCCATTCTCTTTGATTTTTAATAGCAGCCTTTAAAATATTTCTTGTTGTCTGCAACAAGCTACTCAAAATGACCTTCGATCCTTCTTCAAATGTTTGCAGGAAATGAGCATAAGGATCATGAAATAATACCTGGTTGTGAGTATTGGACAAGTGTTTTTCAACTAGGATTGCTTCCCCTTCCACTGGACCAAGAAAAAGACTCTTTTGAGAAAGAAAATATTCCTCATTATCTGAATTGGAGGACTCATCATATATGGCAGTGCTGCCCCCTTGTAGCTCTATGAAATTCTGATCTAGTGGGATGAGCTCAATGAAAATATCAATGTATTCTTGAGCAGTGGTTTGTTCCATTGCTTCCTCTTTTTCAAGAGAAGGCTCCTTGTTTTCAACCTGCTCAAAAATTTCTTCTTTATTTTCCTCTTCTCCCTATGAGATGAAAGGCTACTGATCTCTAATCACATGGAAAATGTTATTGATGATCTGAGGTGTAATAGAGTGAAAATCTAATGAATCTTCATCTATTACTATATTTTCATAGCTTTCCCCATTAGTATCATAGATAGGCTGACTTGGCTCATTACTTTCTTGAAGCTGAAGGAACTGATTTCCCTTCCACAAATCTGCTACTGATGGCTCTGCAAGATCATCTTCTGTCTGGAGAACATCATCATCAGATATATCAAAAATAGGAAAATCATGAATGTAAGTAGTGTTACCAATCAGACATACTGGATTATCAACAAGTCTTTCTTCATTCTGATTTACATGGGAGTCTTCTAAATCTGCATGATCAAACTCAGTAGATGAATGGGAAAGAGTATGTGTTCTATAAAATACCTTAGAGGCATGCTATCTATTGATGATCTAATCTATTTCTTCTTCTGTCAAAGGGGAGGATTTTCTTGTGTTTCTTTGAGCAAAAGTGCAGCAGCTCTCTGTTTCTTGTATTAGCTAATTTGGAGGCAAGATGTCTTCTTGAGCCTCTTATGTGGAATCTTCACTTGTGCTTGTAGGGAAACCTTGAGGGTTTTCTGATGTTTCCTGATATCTTTTAGCTTCAAACATCTCCTTATGATCGTGATGATATTCAGTTATAATACAAGGCTCATGATTTGTTTCTACTATATGATCAATATGTCACCTTTCTTGTGAAATCTGAGATGAGTTATCATCTAGAGGGGGAGTCCCTAGATGTGTTGGTTCTTCTTCCACATCAGATTCTGCATTTTCTAAATGGTTACTTGTTTCCTCAAAGCGGCGTTCTCTATTAGCTTTTTCCATTAGGTCATCATATTCTCTTATCATCATAGTACAAGATATAGGTAAGCAATCAAGAAGTTCTTGATCACCTTCCTCTTCATCTTATATAGATTCTTGAGCATCATACATTTCTTGCTCATTGTCTAGGTCTTGTATAGGTTGAGATTTCTCTTGTTCTGGAAGAAGCATGGGATGGTCTAGATAATCAACATTTGTATTTAAATTATCCTCATACATCTTCACCATTACTTCACCAAACATGTTTACCAATCTTGTAAATCTATCCGACAAAGCATTTAGCTTTGCTTCTCTGTCCATACTTGGATCCATGTTTGTAAAAAGGGGTCACTGTATCTTCTCAACCAGTTCAGGGTCTTCTACCAGTGGATTCATTTGGTCTTTAGGAATTATAGAGTGTGGAGTCTCCAGGTGGATGAATTTGAAAGTTTGAAGCAGGGTGTTGTCCACCATCAACAATTGAATACCAACCTAACCAGAGATTCTAAGGGCTCAAGAGTGTATCAGGTATAACTTACTCAAATCCCCAGTGGATTTGCCATTATGTTGTGGTTCCAGTGATTTGGCCAGATTGGAAAGACCAAAATACCAGACAACATCAAACCACTTTAGGATCCTAGGATCTAGCCTTCTTGGATCCAGAGAGGGGTCTCTCTATAAATGTAAAGAATGATATATCTTTCAGACTCAAAATGATATATTAGGCTAGGTATGAAGCACAGGGGTTGTTTGAATTTTGATTGTTTTGTTGGATATCATTAACTAATAAGGTTATGGAAGTAAAGAAGGAACTGAATAGAAGGATGTTTCAGCATGGGAAGATAGATCAAGAGAAAGGTTAATCCATTGGGCTATGGAGTCATGAAAGGGGATTATTTGCATAAAAACTATCCAAGGTTTTCCGTAGGGCAATTCATCTATACTAAAGGATATTATTAGATAGATGGTGGAATGGAACATTGAGAATGGGTGAAAGAAAGAGACCAAAGTGCAGTCTAAGATCAGGTCAAAGGTCATTTAACTCCAAGCCTACTTTTGAAATACTTCAAAGGGAACTCCCATAAGGCACAAAGGGTAGCTTAAGATCAGGTCATATTTCATTTAAATCTAGACCTACTTTAGCATACTCTCAAAGAGAAAACAATCCAGCAGTCCTCATAACCACTTTCAAAGTAGTAGAAAAAATATAAGATGAAACAGAGAGTAAGGCCTAAGATCAAAGGAGGGCTTTTAAACTTCAATGCTTTTGGCACTCACTCAAGGGGATCTAAGAAACTAACTCCAAATTCAGACATCAGTAAGCATGGGCCAGCCAACCACTATATTTTTTAAACTATGATGAATTAGCTCTTAAATACACAATTTAGCAGAAAACATCAAAGATAAATATTTACAGTGAGACTTAGGGTACTTCCAACAGTATATCCTAATCTATGCTTGTTTTTCTTTATCATAGAAATATGGACAGTATGTAAAACATGAAAGGAGACAATTATAGTGAGAATACATCACCAATAATATAGACCACGATCCTGTGAATCTGCTTGATTAATTTATGTGCAAAACTAGTCACATACTTTGAGCTCACTGGCCTTTACGATACAGAATTATCTTCCCAGCCTACTATATTACAGACTACTCAACTAATTCCCCTCAATAATAGTTCTAACAACTACTAGAATCCCAACCAACCCAACGAATATTCAATGAATACTTATAGGTAAATGAGGGAGTGAAGTAGTAGAAGAGACAGTTGGTCCAATTAAATGAAGAACTTAATGTTTCTCGACCTCTGGGAGGCTTGATGGATAAGAAAGGTCATGTTACATGTTTCATTTAATGGTCCTTTGCTTGTAATAGTACTCTGGCTGTCTATTTTTGACCTTCAAAACAAGTAAGGGGAATAGAATATCTACAGGTTTCCCATACTTCATAATTGTTGCTCCTGTCCTTTGAGGCTTAATGGACGAAGAGATTGACTTTGGGGCTGCTTCTTATCTTTAACATAACTCTGTTGACATTTATAAATAACTGTTCAGCTGTCTTTAGGCAAATATCCTCTATTCTGTCACTAAATAGGCCTTCTTTGGTTTCTGTGAGGTTGCAGGTGGCTTTTGGTAGTTGGATAAGGTTGGCCTTTGGTACTGGAGAGGGTTAAATTGGCCTCTACTGTGGCGGTGGAGGCTTCTTGGAATGACAGATGTCTTTGTATTTTCCTAAAACACTTTTAATTCACTTTTAGGGCTGGGTTTTAGGCCCAATTAGGCTTAATTTATGTCTTCTGGTCTTCATACTGTGTCTTTATCTCCTTAAACATGGGATTATAGCACTAAATCTTCAATAAGGAGCCTTAATCCTTTAATTTTCTTCACTGATACAATTTTTTGCTTCTTTTAACTTGTTTTGGTGCATATACTGGTCTTGGAGGTGCAGGAGGGTTTTAATCATGATTAATAACGTTGATTATTAATTAAAACATGCTTTAAACCTTCTTAACAATGTATCTCCCTGTGTTCTGGCTCTGGAGATAGAGTTCGGTGCTTTGAAAAAACCCTGTTTGTGACTGCGACATAGAACGAGATTAATGCCTGTGACCCCTACAAAAATATAAAAACATGTTAAGAAAAACCATGGGAGTGAAGGGGAATACTGTGGAGGACCGTGGAGGATGGATGAGCGATGGTGGATAGGTGGATGCAGGCGAAAAAATGGTGAAAATCGGGGTAGAATGGTGAAAATCAGGACTAATGAAGGTTGGGGGCGAGGTGCATCCTAGACCGTTGGATCAGATTTGACCACGGTGATCAACGGTCGAAATTGGGGCCGGTAAGATCATTTGGAGGATGTATGGAGAATTGAAAGGATTGGGTGGAGTTAAATCCTGGCCGTCAAATTAAACCAAGGGACAGTGGAGATTGGTGAAGGGAAATGCGTTGCAGATAGGTGGTTTGTGAAACAACTGGTGGTATTCACACGGCGTCAGAGGTCGAAAGTAGTTTTTACAAAATCTGCGCGATTCCATACACTGCTTGACGCGTGGCAGAGTAAAACTGCTTATATCACGCAACTTTCGAATGTTAACGTCCGAACATAAAAATAGCGAGATATGCCTCCTGGCCATCGGATGTGGGGTGGGGAGATCCTACGGTGTAAAAGGTAGTGCGATGTGGGAAGATGCATGAGTGGAAGTGGGCCATTGGGTTCATTATGGACCGTAGGTTCGGTGATGGATGGACGGCTGAGATTGGATGGAGCGGTGGAGGCATGTTAGTTCATCATGTTTCATCATAGCCGTAGGATTTATGCATTGGAAGGTTAGGATCACGACAGGAGCTCTGGTGTTTTGGCAAAAGGAAAAAGGGGTATGCGCTAGAAGGCACCCAATCACCGTTGATTTCTGGAGATCAACGGCTCTCATTGATTTGAATCCCAACGTCGAAATATGATAAAACAAAGGGAAGAAAGAGTTACGATGTGGTTTTTATAGCCTTTGAGTGCCTGATCAGAGTTTTAGGTTATATGGAGGGGGGGTTAGGAGAATAATTCCTTGGGGGCTTAACTCTTTAACTGAGTGGAGAATTGTTGTTTTGATGCTTTTCAAGGGATTTTTTGGAGTTTTTAGCGGAGGTCAATGCTTATTACGTGCCCGGTTGCGAGGTCGAGGTTGTATGGAGAAGGGGGCTACAGCATATAAGCCCTCAGGGGCTATAAGACTGATATAATGTAGAATAGGGCATTTTAGGCCAAAATAATGCTTTTTAAGGCTAAAAGAAAGGTTCCGGTAGGTGGAAAAAGGCATTTTTAAATTAGATAGAGGGTAAAATGAGGCTTAAAAACGATTTTAGGATGAAATGGAGGGATTTTTGGGGAATTTGAAAAAGGGAAAAATGATGAAAAAGGGAGGTTTTGTGAGGATGATATAGGGAAAATGGAGGCCTTTTTACAGCAGTTTTCTTCACAGACAATGAGGCTTTTTAAATGGAAATAGTAGTGAAGATTCTTCAAGGAGCAGAGGACACATAGAGGCTTCAGCAATGAAATATTTTCAAGGGAAATGTTTCTCTTGAAGACTCAAAACACGTTTAGCCACCTGTTTGCTTGTCAAAAATTTATAGATGGCTAATAGGTTGAACAGTTTTGATTCGTTTCAGCTTATTTAGCTTTAGTTGATGAAATCTAGGAAGATATGATATAATTAGGAGTTTGTTTAAACTAGAATAATTCGATCCTCAGAAGGAGGTCGGTTGCATTATAAAAGACTATAAAAATTTAAACTCTGGAACAGAGGAATTCGGAGTTGACCTTGGAAGAATTGTTTGAGAGAATTTGGCCTCTTTTTTTAATAAAATTGTAGAGTTTCATTTATCAGTTGTTTCTTAGCAAGTTCCCAGAGGTTTCACCTTCAAAATTCTACTTGGTTTTTGCATATGCTGTGGAGACGTTGAATTAATAAATTTTGTGTATAATTTATCAGCTTTTAGTTTTGCGCAAAGGAAAATATTTACATAGATTAACCCTCTATGTAAAAGATACAATAAATCAAAGTGAATTACAATTTTGTGCTTGAGTTGACTGATCGTTTAATATCTCTGTTTATTAAATTGTTGATCCCTGTGTAAATTAGTGCGAACTAAATAAACTCTACTTCCCTTTAAGCCGAGATCATACTGATAAATGATCCATGTTATTAGTTACAAGCAGTGAATTAAGGATTTCGATTGAAATGAAGCTTCAATCCGAAAATGCAGTGGAAATCCAGAGGAAGGCCATGTTCAAATGCGTTTGGATGAAGAGTTACAGGTAAGCAGTTTTGGAAAGTGAAACCACCGAGTTTGCATAACTCATAAGCCGTGAGTGGTTTATCCCTTTTGGAACGCAATCCAACAAGGTGGTGACACATCACATTTCCAAAACCACTAATGTTGTGTTATTTTAAGTTGTTAAAGCTCAAGGGTTGATTCTACGCGATAGTCATTCGATTGCATTGTGTTGGGGATCCAAAAGTATTTACGTTGGAAGTCACGTGAAGTTTAACAAAGGTATGGACCAACATTTTTCAATTGTAAGTTTTTATTAAACAATTGAAGTCCGAATATGTGGGCCTAAAAGGGTTTGAGCGTTGAATAAACCACGTTATAATGTTACAATTATGAGATTTAAAACAGTTATTCTGATGGTTTTAGTGTTGTAAGGTGAATGGTTTGGACAATTGTTCCAAAGGCTTTAAAATGTTGATTTAAAAAAGCATTTTAGTGCTATGTTCCAGAAGGCTTAAAGCGTTGTTTAAAAAGTCCAAATAGTATACTTTCAATGAGTCTTAAAATTGGTTTAAAATGAGCTTGAATGGTTTCTAAAGTTTGTGAACCTTGTTTACAAAGCTTAAATAGTGTTTAAGGGACTTTTAAACTATTGAGAATTTCAAAATAAAATTTCATAAATTTGATGAATGAAAGTGAAAACAAGGAACTAGAACAGATTCCCCCGGAATTAGAAAATATTTTGCAAAAGTTTGAACAGCTCTCCTTAACGCCTACACCCACACTTCCATCAACTTGCACGGAAAGCTTATTGGAGGGCTTACCATAGAGGATTATGTCCAATTCTACTGCTTAGAGGATGCACAAAAGGTAGGAACTCAAATTCCTATCAGAGATCTGAAGGATTTATACATGAAGATCCTTCTCTTTACCATCGGCAGAGTAGAAATATCTGTCTCTCTGCATCAGACTTAACAGACGCAAATGAGCATAGAAGTGGAATTCCTGATTCATCTCTTTGATTGGTTCACATCCTTGCTGATCAATATGAAAAAAAAATTGACTTCAATTTGGAAAGCAAAGAATAAAAATTTTGGGTATGGTACAATCTTGCTGACATTCTTCTTCGAGAGGGTCCCAGGGCTTTAGCCCAAGGTCATCTCAACTATCACCAGCCTGAGAGATCCAAGAATAGCCCGGTGGGGTGATATGATGAAGAGATTAGGGGGGAAGTGAAGTTCCCCGAACCACTTAGGATGATGAGTTCTTCCAATGGTGGGAAGAACAAGTCATCGTAGTGGAAGATTATCCCTATGCTGGGATGGACTTTCGTGCAGATCCAAATGTAGTCCTGCCTCCCGGTGCAACATGGGGCGCAATCAGTGAGATTGTATTTTTTATTTTTTATTATGTAATTTTTTATGATTTTTTCAAAGTATGGAAATGAAAAAAAAAATGATTGGACTAAAATACTTACAAAATCATGATGATCATGATGCAGACATGGGACCAGTTAGGCCTGAGGGGTACACAAGCCACAAGCACCGTAGAGGTGAAGCAGATGTTGAAGACCCTGGGAGGACACTCCATGTAGTACATAGGAACTTGGAAAGCTTGAATCGCCAGGTGCCTATGGCCGCTATAGAGGACCTACCGGAGGCTATCCAGAGACGGGTGGTAGGAGTACCACGAGACTAGGTTTGGTTATTCCACCGTTTAGCAACTGTCATTGTGTTATATAGGAACACAAATGTTGGGAAGGGACCTCAGGAGTAGATTTATAGATATGATCGGATGACTGTAATATTTTTTGATGATAAACATGATCGGGCATAAGCTGTAATTTTGTAGGACATGATGGTCTAGATTTTGTATATTTTTGAACACTTTGACTATATATAAATAAATAAATATATGTGTGTGTGTGTGTGTGTGTGTATAGATATATACAATGATTTATATGATGTAATGACTCAAATGTATGATAATGAATGATGTATTTGATATATTGTTTAAAGTATTAAATGATTAATATGCCAATCAATTGCTTAATTAGCCAATAAGTCTGACATCCAATTGTCAGTTGAAGGAATATGAATGAATGTTATAAATTGAGATGATCTTTGCAACAAACGTACCCTAAAAAAATCGATGTAAAAATGGGTCTCGAACCCGATATGTGTTGTTCAACTGTGAAACTAGTAGCTGCAAATCCAAGAAAACTACTAACGAATCAACACCCAAGGATATTGCCTCCGAGAGTATATTAATCATTGCAGTGTATTCTACTACATTTTTCAAAGCAGGACCAATGCAGACACCTCTTGAAACTAACAACTGACCGGATGGATAATGGAGTACCCAAGCCACGGAAGCCATGTTCTGGGTATGTCTACTAGCACCATCGGTGAAACCAAAGTGACTCATGTCATCCAATATTACCTGCCAAAGCAGATCAAATTCATCAAAATCACACCAAAAATTGGAAACCTAGATATGTACAAAATACAAAATATATACAACAAATCAATATGCTAGGACAAAGCCTAGGCATAATAGTTTTTCAAATAGAGCCCATTTTTGGGCTCCGCCAACTCATTTCCATCAAAATTAATCAATTCATAAATTCCTTTCTTTAGGACCTTTTTGATGTTAAAGGGGCCATACCACATAGATTTGAACTTTCCTGCCCCCAAGGCATCCTTCTCTTGGGCATAAACCAAGACAAGGTCACCTTCAAAGAAAACCCGTGGTTTGACTGCCTTATTGTACTAAACCTTTACCCATTTCTTATGTGCCTCATTCAACATAGATGCATCTCAACGCTACTCATCGAGATATCCCAGATATAGGAGGTGTTCTTCGAGACTAGAAGTGCCAGGGAGAAGCTCAACAAATAACTTAAGAGAGGGACTTTCGCACTTAATAGGAAATATAGATTCCAACCCATAAGCCAGTTGAAACGAAGTAAAACCGGTTGCAGTTTTGACTGATATACGGTATGCCCAAAGTGTAGGATACAAAATAATATGCAAATTGGATCTGGATTTATCAATCATCCATTGAAGAATTTTCTTCAAGTATTTGTTCATGCCTTCAACTTTCCCATTGGCTTGAGCATAATAAGGAGATGAATGCTCCTGCTGTAAATCTAATTTCAGAGCCAATTCAACCATCATGTTGTTCTGAAAGTGACTTCCATGGTCAGTGACAATATCTTTGGGAATACCAAAATGATAAATGACTTGATTGAAGATAAAAAGAGTTTTTGTCTCACCGTCATTCCCAAAAGTAGGCATAGGCTCAACCCACTTCATGAAGTAGTCTACAACTACGATAATGTACTTGTGAAATTTAGCCAAAGGTGGGTTACAAGTAGTATAATCAATACCCCAGTTTGTAAAGGGTCCGACAGTAATGACAGGAAAGAGCGGAGCTAGATTACCGTGCATCTTTCGAGTATAGACCTGACATGGATGACACCTTTTAACCGATTCCATACAATCTTTGAAATCGAAGGCCAAAGGTATCTGGCACGAAATATTTTTTGGGCTGTAGCAAGCCCAGATAAATGACCACCACAAGCTCCACTATGGTAATCAGTCAGCACAACCTCAGCCTCTTAGAGAGTTAAGCAGCGCTTAAGGATTGAATCAACCCTGCGACGATATAAAGTGTCACCAATAATCAAATAACTTTTGGCTAAGTGATGTAACTTTCGACGCTCATCTTTTGAAAAAATCGAGGGAAATTTCACAGTCTGGAGATAAGCTATGAGATCTCCATATCAAGGATCCTGTGAAGAAATGAGAAAAATATGTTCATCAGGAAATGATTCGTCATAAACAATATTTTCTCCACAAGACAACTCAGAAATCAATTCCGCAAAAACTAATGATTTATTGGAATTGGAAAACATAAACTCAAGATCAAATTCTTGTAAAATCACAATCCATCGATTGTATTTTCCCCCAATCATTCACGTATTGAGAACAAACTGAAACAGATTGACTGCTGCCAAAACATAATTTTTGCGAAGGAGAATGTAATGTTTGAGTTGCTGAACAGCATGAACAATTGTTAAAGAAAAATTCTCTATCGGAGAATACTGGAGTTTAGGTCTTACCAAGCCTCGACTAAAGTAGTATATAACATGCTCGAAAAGAGCATCGTCTTCCTGAACTAGAACCATACCAATGGTAGATTCTTCTGCTGTGAGATACAATAGGAAATCTTTGTTATAATTAGGTGGACTCAATAAAGGAGCACAGGTCAATGCTTTTTTCAAAGCATCGAATGAATGTTGAGCAAAGTCATCCCCAAATAATGGAAATCATTTCTTTAATAATCTCATAAATCCTTTCATAATCTCGGCATAATTTATGATAAATCTCCATAGGAAGTTACCTTTTCCTTGTAGACTTTGAAGTTTACGAATTGAACATAGGGGAGGCAACTGAAGTATTGCCTCAACCTTGAAGGGATCTACCCTAATCCCTTCCATAGACACAATGAATCCTAACAAACGACTGGATGTGACAGTGAAAACACACTTGTTCGGGTTCAACCGTATTTTATAATGTCGACATCATTCAAAAACTTGACAAAGGTGAGAAGGATGATGAATTCTCTTGCAAGAATGAGTAGCTAAATCATCCAAATGTGCCTCGATAATATGTTTGATGTCGTGGAAGGTATAAGACATGGCCCGCTGAAAAGTAGCTCTAGCATTTTTTAGGCCAAAAGGCATTTTCTTGTAAGCAAAGGTACCCCAGGGACAAATAAATGAAGCCTTATGCTGATCTTCTGGATGGATATTAATTTTGTTATATCCAGAGAAATCGACCATGAAGGAGAAAATCTCATTCCCCGCACACTCATCGATAATCTGATCTATAAACTGCATGGGGTAGTTATCTTTAGGACATGCTTTATTTAGGTCCCAGAAATCGATGCAAACTCGAATTGTTCCTTGTTTCTGGTCCACGGGAACTGGATTTAAAACCCACACAGTTAAAGGAACGGGGTAAATAAACCCTACCTTAAGCAGCTTCTCCACCTCAGCTTTAATAGCTGCTGCCTTCCTAGGGTTTACCAGACGAATATTTTGCCTGATAGGCTTAGCATTTTCACATACCTTGATCTCATGTTGGACAATAGATGGATCTATACCAGGCATTTTCTCATTAGACTAAGAAAACACATCTCTAAACTCTCAAAACAGATCGGTATAAGTTTGAATCTCTTCAGGGGAACACTCGGCTCCGATGAAGACATTTTCTATGATGTTGGGATCTCTGGAGATGTTCAACGAGATAGTAAGAGAAAACACAGCTATGTTCCCTTCAACAAAAACCTACACTGGTGCTAAAGGGTTCAGGAGTGGGTGAGTATCTCTATCGGTTAATACTTTCTAAAGATATTGAATTTCTGATAAGTCGATCTAATATGGAAGGCCATGTGATGAGGAAGTATCTTTTTAAAATTTGAGATATCAAATGTGAACATAAGAGAATTATTTGGATCAACAACCCCAATAGCAGTGAGCAAAGCACTCCGTTGAGATGGACAAGACTGGAGCACATCTAATGCAGACATGGCACAAAGACTTTTGAGGCAGACCTTCTATAATTGAGTAGTTTTGGGCAGCCTTGGCATTAGGATTGATCATCGTATGCTTTGAGGATGCTTTTGGCATCTGAGGTATAGGCTCAATAGTAGGCCTCATAATATGAAGTGGATCAGTACTATTAGGAGCACCCTTGGCTTTCAAAGACTCAGATTCGCCATAGTCACGAGATCTTGTAGCGATATTTGCGTGAGCACTCATCATGTATATGTTTGATATATTTTCCCCTTCCTAGCTACCCCTAGAGGGAGCCCCAGTATTTGGATTCGCTCTAAAAAGTAATTGGTGCCCTTGGGGATAAGGGTTTGTTAGCACAACCTAGGAACTAGAAGAACCCCAATGAGCTAACAAGCGTTGCACATATTGAATTTTATGGCAAAGGTGCGTAAGATGATCTCCAATGCACAATTTGCATTGAAATTTCACTTTATTTTTATTATCCTTTTTACCCTATCCAACATGATCGTTTGATTTGTTTGCATTCCCTTTCCCATCCTTGTCCTTCTTCTTATTATTCCATCCCTTCTTCTTCCCATCGAATTGTTGATTTCTTTTGGTGTTGGAAGTTTGGACAACATTAATTTCCAAGGACTGAAGGGTCCCAATTTCTGAGCTGGCGACTCAAAGCTTGGAGTGAGGAGCATCCAACAAAATTTTATTAAGGACTCCAGCCTGACAATAAATCAGTTCTAACTGCTGAGCCCTAAAAATAGCCTGCTCTTCATAAAATACCCCTAAAAGGGATATATGCTTAGAACTTTCCGTTGTAAAGATTTCAAAAACCATTCAAGAAGGAATTCATTCAGGATTTTGGCTTTAATTAGCCTCTTCCTTCTTCGCCATTCCTGAATATGATCAAAAATGTGAGTTGCCTTATCCTATTGAAAATTTCCCAAGAGGTCAGTCTCGGCATCATAACAAACAGATAACTGAAAATGATTTAAGAACATGGTAGCCAACTCTCCAAAAGTATAAAAAATGCACCCAGTTAACTCAATGTACCATTTGGCCACAATTCCAGTTAAGGTTCTCTGAAATAATATCAACCTAATCGAATCATCGATCAGGGAGTTCGAGGAACACCATAAATGGAAAGTGGTGATATGATCTGTCGGATCCTCGCCAGTTTTCCCTTCAAACTTTGTAATGTCTAAGGGGATCTTGGTGGGGACCAGAGACCAACCTGGACTATACCGAATAGGATCGTTAGTCAATTTCAATAGATCTAGAAAGTTAAATGTTGCCAAAAACGGTAAGCGAGGAGGAGCTTAGGAATTCCATCCCCCATAGGAAGGATTCCCCATATTCTAAAAAGAATAACCTATATTTTTAGAGGCACCAGGTTGCTATATGTTTTTCATAGAGAATGTTGGGCAATAAGAAATTCCTTGCGACCCAACATTCGAAGAAGGACACCCCCCCCCCCCCCGCCAAATATAGACTTACTATATGTAGGAACATTCCCTCCAACTGAGGTATTGAATGGAGAAGAGACCCCTTAGTAAGAGTTTCAAGCATTTGAAAAGGGAGAAAAATCTTGAGAAGTACTCGATGAAGGGAAAGGGACATTCCCTTGCTAACCAGAAAAAAACTGACTCCCTGCTCCTAACGCTATAAAAATAGGGTTCCATCCCGAAAAGACATTAGAACTCTAACCTCCTGAAAAAAAGATTGAAACCTTGACTCTGAGAGGTAAGAGGTAAATATCCTAGGGAAGGGGTTGAATGAGGGATGTTCCCACTTCCAAAGGGGAACCCTTGAAAGAAAGTTGATCCACTAGCCATAGAAGGTATGGGTGTGAAGACAGCTAAAGCAGTAGAAAAGGAGAAAGAAGGAATTCCACTAGTGGGCATTTCATAAGAAAAGGGACTAGATTGAGAAGCATGTGCTTAGGTGTTTCCAGAGCCAAACACAGCAGCACTAAAAGTGATTGTCGATATAGCAATAGTGCCCCCTCCTTAAACTAAAAGAGGAGTCTGAACACTTGCAGTGTTCACAGCCGAAATTTTGGTCCCATTTGTGGCCATCGAAAGAAAGGGATATGATGGAAAAGGACTAGCCGGTCTCTGAGACTCGGGCCCAATGTATTGAATAACATGACGATAACTAGCAGGAAGAGGAGATGGAAGAGACTCAACAGGCTGAGGAACTTCCTCTATTTCTACTTCTTCTGCTAGAAATAAAACTCTAGAGATGAGTGGAGCACTCCTCTCTATACTGACACTGTCACCAGAACCACCCACGGAAACAACAAGCCCCAACAGAGGATCTCTCTCCACTGCATTCGAAACTAGTAGGTGAAAATCACCCACTGAATTACTGCTACGCCTTCTTGAATAAGGCTCGGCACTCACGGAAGATAACCCACGAAGTCTCCTCGATCGACGAGGTGATCAGTCAGCCACTTTAAGAGTAATTTTAGACTTAAAAAATATATGAATCTAAGAAATATAGGAGCAAAGAGCACATTTTAAAAAGTTCCTAAGATACAACTAGAAAAGAAGCTCTCAGGTATTTCTGCTCTGGTTGATGAGGACCAAACACCAAAATACAATAAAGGGAAAATAATAGGACCTTTTGAAAATATTGGGGTAATTACACCCTAGGCCTACTAGAAAAGGTAACAGAAACAATTACGCTGACCTCCTAATAACATCCTTTGCCGGTGCAAGTCCCTAAGCTTCATAAGGGCACCCTCCAGAAGTACTAATGGAAGTGATGCAACATTTGTCTTAAAATTTCATGGGTACTTCAACAATAATCATGTGGTCCCCAGGATAGGTGTTCAAGGGCACCAATTTGCATGGAAAATGGTAAATACAATCTGAAGTCAGATTTAGAGAGAGGGGGTATCTCTCTTTTGTACCTACACTATCCCTCATGCTTGACTCTCTGGAGTAGAGTTTAACACTTTAATATGAAAGGGATTTACCGTTAATAATGCTTTGTTTAACAATTTGAGTTGTCTTTTAGAGTTAACTTCACGCTAATCAAGCAACGGCAACTTAGCAAAGAAGAAGGATGATTAATGACAATGATACAAAAACTTCTAGTTGCTTTTAATTATATCGCTTGTTTTAAATTGGCTTTTACTTAAGTTAAGGGCACATAGAAATGAAACTGATGGTGTTTTATGATGCAAAAGAAATCAATGAAAACCTAGTTACATGAAAATGCAACAATTTCCTATCGAAAAGACAAGCCCAAGAAATCAAGAAAACCAAAATATACCAAGGAGGAAAAAACCACAAGTAAAGCAATGCATAGGGCCAATAAGAGAAAACAAGCATAGGCTCATTGTTCTGAATGGTCAGATTAACCAAGAACTTCATGAAAATATCTTGGTGCTTCAGCCACAATTGCAAATACACAAAACAAGAAATTCACCAAATGGCTAGGTTTTCATAAAAACAAGAGAGAAATGGATATGAAATCACCATACACATAGTCCAGAGACCTTAAAGACATCACAGGAATGGTACAACTCAAACAGAAAATACTATAGAGGTTGAAAATCCAAATTTTCAAATTTTTCCATCCATACGCAGTTTTTCAGTATGAAACTAGCATGTGTACGTGACAGTAACCAAGGAAACTCGCATATACATGGGTCCCTTTGGAATATACAGGAGTTATACGCGACTGTGCAGAGACTAAGTTTCTTATGGAAATAAATATAAGGAAAAAAAAATTCAAGCCTAATCAAGGGACCAGGTCTTCTGTCTGATTGAAAAAATACTTACTAGACTGTAAAAAGTGATAAAAAAACTATCAAGAACCTACCGTGATAGATAAAAAAACCCAAACAGGAAATCACAAGAATGTGATCCCCAGTAGAGTCGCCATTTCTGTTTCTGGAAATTTTACCCTAAAAGTCTTGGGTTGATAAACCTTCACAGATCAAGGGCATGTCATTACAAGAAGGGCTCACTTAACCAACTTTTATGCTAATAACTAGAATCTATAGGTTGCAGACCTACCCAGATATCCCTCAGTTATAGTAGATCATGCGGAGTGAAAACTCCCTGCAACTCTTTGTGCTCATTAATCTGTAAATCAACAAATAATGAACAAAAAATCCTAGTTGTACAACATATATATGTTCTAGATGTTAGTGAAAAGCATGCATAATCTCATAAAAAACAATATTAAATGAAAAATTTACGATCATTACACATGTATAAAGAATTATTGATAGGTAAACATCAGGAAAAATATGGTAATTCTGTTATTAATGACATGTACAGTAAACAAACGTGGAGAGATCACCTGAAATCTGCCACGACCTTCGAGCATACCGTCCTCTGGATCCGTCTAGCCCTAGCCTCTCAATATTTCTTCCAAGAATAATGCACAATGGATGTCACATAGGGTGGTGACAATCTTAAGGAATCAAGAGTTTCCTACAAATATATGGGAAGTGTAGGAGGAACGAGAATATATCAGACTTGGATAGGGCTCCAACAACGTATAATATCAATATTTCTCTCTCTCTTCCTCCTTTAGGCCATTCCTTTGAGGGGATTTTATACTCCCTCAAATTAGTTTTTGCAGTTGGGAATAGTTAGGCCAGAGGTTGGGGTGTTTAATTTACTGGAAAAACCATAAACCCTGCCTTTAAAATAGGGAAAATATATTTTTTTTAATTTTTAAAATGGCATATGTAGTTCTCTATGTATGGCCTTGTGTGTGTACGCAGAAAAGTCTGGGCAGAGTCACGTATGGGTTTTAATATACTATTTTTTGAAAAACATGTCCAAGTCTGAAGGGAAGGGTTTCCCAAGGCCAATGTATAAGTCATCAAGTATAAGCTGGTGGTAAATTATGCTATAACAAACATTAAGTCCCTAGTCTTTCCCACTTGAATCAACATACTGAAAATATGAGAAAGTCTTTATCCAATTAATAATCATAGGTTTTATTACAGGTTACTATAAGTTAACTTTAAATGACATATCCATCAACATACCGAAGCCATAGTACCTCTAAGTGCTATGGATAAAATATTCTTATTGATGAGCCTCAATATTGCAACAAGAATGTTGCAACTCCCAAGGCTACCAACTTTAATTATCAACCCAGGGTTCATACAAAATTAAGAGGTATCGACACTATATGTGTAGAATACAATGTGACATTCCTTTGTTGATCTGATGTAATGGATTTAATTTCATGAAATATAAGCCTAAACTAATTTCATAAATGGAAGTGTTTCTTTGAAAAGAAATTAATCCTAGGAAATAACAACAATTTGTAATTGAAATCCTAAGAGCATGAATTCAAATAAAAGGCCCTAATCTAATTTGTGAAAATGAATGTCCTAAGTGGTGTTTATTATTACTCAATCATGTATTTAGATCCTAGGGGTCATGATTCAAGCCTAAGAGACAAAAACCAATATTTGGGAGCAAATTTGGTCAAGTTTACATGTGTTATAGGAGTGCTACAAGATGTTCTATTTTTGATAGAAGAAGTTATGTTTTGGAAATAACTCACCGAATGACTAAGTAAATAAAATAAAAATTGTATGGGACAAATTTTTTTATTGATTATGATGTCTTGGGTCTCCATTTCAAGTGGAATCACTCCAAATTACCTTTTTTCACATGTGCTAAAAAATAACAAAACAATACTACTCTAAAATCTGGAATTTCAAGAACCATTGAGCTAGTTAATCTATCAAATGCCTAACCTAATAAGGTGAAATTACAATTGGTTAAATTTTGTTATTAACTTTAACATTACTATGACCTAATACAAGTGGAATAAATTCAAATGAATCTTATTAACCCATTCTAAAAAATAGCAGGCATTTACTACTATTTCGCTACAAGGCATTTCCAGAAACCTTATATTCGTGAACTAGTAACCAAATCCAAGTAGCTTAATGATTAAGATGACCTTCCAAATTTATTACAAGGATTAATAATGATTTTAAACCTATAAAAAACCTTAAAAATAACACACTTCAATCATTTAACTCAATCCTACAACAAGCAAAGAAACAATATTATATAAATAAATATGCAAAACAGAAATAAGATATGCATGTGAATAAGAAGTGACAAGAACATAAAGAAATTGTGCAAGATGGATCTGAGGCTTCTAGGATGGCCAAGCCCAAGGAGGACTCAGAGTCCTATGGAAGAAACCAAGCCTTATAAGCTAAAAATGGCACCAATCTCCATTATTGAATCAGTCCAAGTACATCCCTGCAAGAAAATAAAGTGGAGCTGCCAGAAAACAAGTTTCCTCCAAAATAAGACTAAACAATACATGCCCCTAGAGGCCAATTCGAATTGGTACTTATCAAAATTACAAGGAATCATTCTCCTTTAAAGTAGGAAGATTTCCCCTCAAAAATACCTCAAATAGTGGATCTGGTTCCCATCACTAGGAGTTTGCAGTAAATGACAGGGAACACATTCCTAGATTTTCTCAATCATCAGAGTTCCAGAATATATCCACAATTTCTAGATTATTTCATGATATTTTTTTCATTTATTTTCCAATTGTGTTCCTATAGTAGTAGGGAGCAATTCGCTAAATTATCTCCTTCTCCAAATGTTCATAATCTACTCAATATTCTCACAATATTGTACAAAAGTAAATAATATTAGGCACAAATATGAAATTATCTTTAAACCTTCATAATGAACATATTAAAGTTAATAATATGTGATCTAATGCAAAAAGATACATTTAATGTGTTGAAGGATGGTTTTATGGGCCTTAATTTATGTCTAATTTGGAGGCCCATCATACCCCCCTACTTAATATGTTGCTCATCCTTTGAGAAACTTAGTGAACTAGTTGTGTCGCCTTCATGGCCCTGGTGGCCTCTCTCTTATACATTCCTCAATCCTTTTTCTTAAGAAGCTTTTTTGTAGGTTTTGAAAGAATAAAAAAAGAAAATGTATTTGTCCTTTTCATGATTGTTTAGCAGTTTTTCAAGCGTAGAAACAAAACTTCCCTATTTGAAAGTGAAATATGTTGGCTTGCAGGTCTATTGCACTCACACCCTCTCCATTGACACCTTCATTGCATTTCACTCATTTTTCCAAATCTGTTTGTCCATATAAAAATTAGAGTTTTTCTAGAGACCATTAGCCTAACCTTTTCCCCTTGTGCAAGATGGGTTCTTAAAATTTTTTCCTGTGGCAACCTTATTTTTCCTATCGCAGCCTTACTTCTCTTGTATCACATACAAATTAGCTCTATATATCTTTTTTAGCATCCTATACAACCCCTAGTAGCATCTATATCGACCTTTTAAACCTTAATGAGCCTCTTTAATTATTTTTGGAATGAGATTTGATACATCTGAAGTTGATCCTTGTTTTTCTATTTTATATTATTTCCTTCTTTGTTAGTGGGATCAGTGCGCTTGGTGATCTAGTCCAACTTCCTCATGATTATCACTTTCCTTCTTTTGGAATTTCCACGTTGCATGAGTGAGGGAGTTAGTTACGCTTAACTGGGTGAGGGTGGCCGAGACCACAAACTCGTCCTTAGCTTATAAAACCTCATTTCTAATGCATTTAACAACAAATTTATAACCATAACACACTCACTAGAAGAGGAAAAGAATATTGCATACTTGTACCTACCATTGATGTCAATTTTCTAGAGATTTTTTCATGCTAAAGCTGGAGTGTGGTGATAGCCATGGCTATCTTTCTCTTGTTGTGTTTTTTCATGTATTTTCTCAGTGAGAAACTTTTTTCTGAGTGAGTTTCTTAACCTTTTTATTTGTTTTTTTATTCTAGCAGGTGTTGCATGGAGGTCCTCAGGTGCCTTTTCTGGTGTGTTCATCCTCTTGGAGTCTTTCAGTGGTCCTTTGAAGCCATTTCCATCAACTTATCCTCATATTTTGATCTTGAGATGCCATGTACAAGTTTGCTATAGGAAACTCTTCAAATTCCTATAGCAGTCTCTTCTATGATTCTTAGGAGATCCATATTAATTATAGATGAAGAGGAATGGTGCATGGAGATTAGGGATGGAGTTATGGAGTGAGTGGAGTGATGGAGAGGTGAGGGAAGAGGTCCCATGTCAAGGTGTAGGTGATCTAGTTGCTAGTGGTGAAACATAGGGTTTATAGAGTGAATACTTGTGCATGGAGTGAAGTGAGGGTTAGGAGTGGTAGGTATAGGGAAAAAAAAAATTCATGCTCTTTTTGAAGTGTAGAAGCCCTTGAGAGAGCTACTTTTCTCACAGATAAGTTTCCTCTAGCAGTTACAACGTTTCCTGTAGCAACTTCGGACAACCCCTTGTAGCATAATTGTTTTATCCATAGCTCTCAAACGGTAGACTGAATTGACCTAAATGTTTCTAAGCATGTTACCATCATCCTTATGCACTTCCCCATAAAACATCTCAGCCATTGGATGCATGAGTCTCGAGAAAAATAAAAAAATGGTTGTAGGTGATGGAGGTCAATTTCTCACAAAATGTGCACCAAACATTATTGAAATAACTTGATCATGTTACCATATATATATTCATCTCTGAATGAAACATCTTAGTAAATGGATGCACCTCTTTTTAGATATAATAAAAACAATTTTAGGCACAAAAATAGAAGTTTCATGTAGCAAAAACAAGGTTTCCTTTATCATTTTTGGAAAACGAGGAAAATGAAGGAGAAAAGCTTATATATGATGGGTGGATGTTGGAAATGGATAAGGGTGATGGATTTGCATGACCTTGGTCATTTTGGAGAATATGAGAAAAGGAAGAGGAAGTCCAAGTTTGACTTCTTTTGACTAGGGTTTTGACCGACTTTTTCTTTTGGTGCCAACTTGATTTTTTGCTACTTGTAAAGGTTGGAGAGAACCTGCATTCATTAGAGAGAGATAAATGGAGAAAATACATGTTTTATTTTCATTTTTTCACTTTTTTCTTTTTTCTTTAGGCCTACTATCTGCCTCAATAAGGTTTTGAACTAGTAGGTCTACCTAGGCACCTCAAAGGAGGTTTTGTAATATCCCCAAATTGGGACTACTAGCTAGGCATGTCTGAAAAACTCATTTTTCAGAAATGGCTGCTATAGAATTGGAATTCAGCCCTTGTATCCCTTAGATATGATAATATAAGACCAAAATCCAAGAGGAGAGCAGAAACAAATCAAACTACATGGGTTAAACAGATCTCCCACACCTTGTATGGCTTGGAAATTGCCTAAGGAAGGGGCTGCAGCAATACAAAGAACACTGCTCATAAAATAATGTAGTTTTAATGAAAAGAAATAGAAGACCAATATGATAGATCATAAATAGCTTATACAACAGAAAATCAGATTTACAATGTGGCCCATTCAGTGTACAAGAGAAAGATGGAAGACTTTTATGAAGGAAACCCTCTAAAAGAGGTGCTGCAACAATGTATTTCACTGCAAAAGCCTTGAAAACGTTATTTTATTGAGCATACAACAAATGTAGGTTACAAATCAGATCTAGAATATATCTGTGTACAAAATATTAGATCTATATCAGATTTTTACACTAGACTATCTCTATTTTACATACCCCTTAGGGTTTTCAGCAAAACACGAAGCATATGGAGTAGATCTGAGATCTCATGTAGCAGATCTGCAGAATTCCTGAAGCTTATACAGGAGTATTTAAATCAGATCTGAATATGACATGGATAATAATAGAAATCCATGGATCACCACAGTGAGAGACAAATTCTCATCACTAGAGATCACTCCTCAAATGTTGCCAAAACTCCCTACAACTTTCCTCTTGCAGATAACATAGTCCTGGAAGATGTACTGTGATGTAGACTTGATGTACAGTTTGGCCTGATGCCAAGGTATGGATCTGAAGCTCTGATGATCCAATACACTCTTGCCAGGGGGATAGAAGGCTTTCCCACTGAAAAGAGGCACTAGAATGGCTTAGATCTGAATAGATATAGCCTCCAATTGCTGCAGCATACAAAGACAACCAAACCCTCAACAAGATCTGCGTTTTAGTTGGAAGTAGAAGCTTGGCCAAATGCCTGATAGTGGACATGAAATGCAAGACTCTTCCAAGAGGCCTCTCAAGGAAATAGGTGGGATTCCTGACCAGGAACACCTAGTGCTAAACAACACTATTCTCTGCTAAACAGCCAAGAGAATAAGAAATGTCTAAACATACAAGTTCTCCCAAAATAATATGTTCAAAAACCTTCTTCTGTTGTCTCCTCTTTCTTTTATAGGATAAAATCCTTGAAAAAACCTAAACCATCTCAAAGGTTTATCTCCTTTCACATGTGTGGCCTCCAACTAGATCTGTGCTATGCATCTAGAAGGTACAATGCATCTGGACAATGTTGTAGATTTGGTCCTATTGACCCAGTCAATTGTCACAATCGCTTTCACACATAAGGGAGTTTTATTAAGGCATCCCATATTTAGCCTTGTTCACATGGGCATTGATTTATTTTGCTGATTTAGGAGTTTAATTGATTCTCCTTTACAATTTTATTCATGAAAACAAAAAGGCAAAACAAAATTGAATATTCATATTAGCTTGGGCTAATTAGGAATATTACAGTCCTCCCCTCCAAAATGTTGCTTGTCCTCAAGCAATTGATAAGGTGAGTGATGCAACTCATCTCCTCCTCCATTAGTAACACAAACATGAGTCAATCTTCCTCCTTGTGCCAAGTGTTCACCAAACCAACCCTCCATGACTTGTTCCACCAAGGTTCTCATGAGATAGAAATAGTTCATCTCATAAGAAGACAATAGATCATAGGAAACAAACATGGTTTTCCCAATGTTCTCCTGGAAATATGAGATAAAGTACATGGGGAGTAGCCATTCCATATGGCTCATGCATTCCTTCCCTCCTTCCTCCATACATCACTACAAAAGGTACAAGTACATCATCCATATAGGGAATCAAAAAAATGTACATACAAACATAAATTTCTGCATATGGAGGTGGGTCATAGTCCCACATGTGGAACCAGTGCAGAGCATCTCTTGCCTGCATCATATATAGGTATGGTAAGTGGTTTTACCACCACTTACTTGTTGCCCAAGTCATCTCACTATTGCTGAAGGTGAGAGATATGTTTAGTGCTTTTGGGAAGCACCCATCATGAAAGTAAATCTCCCTTTGCACATCAAGGGAGTGGCCAAATTCAGAATTTTTAGTGGCCCAACAATTGTCATGAGATTTACATGATATATTGCCCATTTTAGGAGTCATGACCTACATACAAATATTAAAAGAACATGTTCAATTAGAAAATAAAACTTGCTTTACATGAACATATCTTTACCAACAAGGTCTTTCATACACATGGAGTTGTTCATGGATCTTTCTCCTCTTTCCAAAGAAGGAAGAGATGGCTGAAATGACTCTCGCATAGAGTCCCATGGCTGCCCCAACTCCACATAGCTCATGCATTCTTGAAGATGATGATATAGTTCCTCTTTCAAGCCTTCCCAATCAAAACTCCTCATGATGATGTTATAGATCCTCATGGAATATAGATGGCTGAAACAAAACTCTTTGTATGCTCCTTGTAGTATCTTATGCTTGAGTTTAGAAGCTCTAGGAAAAAATATTCTACCATGATGATAGATGACTTCTCCTTGGACTAAGTAGCCCTCTTCATGCAGCTGGTCATCAAGTATCATACATGTGTGAAGATATTTGGAATAATCCACTAGCATTTGGGATTTCCAATACAGATCTACACTGCTCAACAAGGACAGTGTTGATGATGCATCAACCAAAGTATCTGTCATGTTGCTGATCCTTCCCTTGACGTCGCATATGCAAAATATGTGTGTTGGAAGGTTGTTCCTTCCCTTCTTCTCCTCCCACAGCGCCAGATCAGAAAGGAGAGTGGGTGATGATAATATGGGAAAATATTTCTCTCCTCCTTAAGCTTACCCAAGTCTCCCGGTGCTATAGCTTTGTCTTCCAGTGCTCTAGACCCTCGTGGATCTAAGTTTGGAGCAGCAAGTTGTGAGATCTTCCCCACAAAATCTGAATTAGGTGGCCTCCCAGGTGGTTTTCCACTAGATAAAGAGATTTTAGGGACCATTCTCATATGTATGATAGATGAGATCCTCATGTCCCTGCTTCCACTACGCAATTTCAACTCTGATTTATCTGTGGAAGTCTTATGAAATTTGGAGACCCCTCTTAGTGGTGTAAGAGTTCCTCTGATTGGAGCATTTGCTCCATTCTCTTCTAATAGTGGATCAGCTTTGTGACCCATCCTTTGTTCTGTCTCATTGTCTCTTAGCATAGACACATGTTGCTCATGTCCTCCATATGGAATATCCTTAGGAACTCCTTGCAAAGATGCAAGAACCCCTCTAGTGGAAGCCATTACTTCATCTCCATCTCTAAAGGAAAACAGATCTCCTCCTACTATCACAACACTGGAGGATATTCTTTGCTATTTCTCTCCCTTCTCCTCATCAATGGAGAATGCTTCATCATTAAGAGATCATTTTTCTTGATCTCTTACTAAAGAAGGAACCCTCATGTCTTCACTTTGAGAAGAGAGTGTTGGAAATAATGAGAGGGGGGGTTGAATCAGTATTCCTTTCAATTATAGCATTATTTAATCTTCAATTATTATCATTGTTTGTGCAATGATAACAGTAAACATGAGGAACACAAATGCACACAGTTTTTAAGGTGGAAACACACTCCGAGACAAAAACCACCTAATGCTTTTCTAATAATTCTTTGATATTAAAATCCAAATGAAAATAAAGATCCAACTTCCTAGAATATAGAAAAGCATTCTTCTCCAGCTCCCACTGTATGGATGCTCCAACTCCCAAGATTCTCCAGTAGTCAACTGAACGTATGCCCGAACACCCAATGAGCTACAACTCACCCTAGCACCACCCTACCACCCTATAGAAGAATAAAAGAAGAATGGTCTCCCGTACTAGGGAAAATGGTCCACTTTACAATGATATAGAATGATGTAGAAGAAGAAGACACACTAGAACATAACCCCAACTATGACACAACTACCTCATGATGATCCTAGACCACCCGACACTTCCTCTTCAACTCTTGTCAGTTATAAACTAGTACAATTTGTACAATAATTTATTTACAATGACTTAGTACAATGATTGTATGCAGTGTTGCCCACTTGAAGACTTCATGTGATAAACTTCTTGCTATTGTTATGTACCTTGGTTGCTGCTCTTTTCATGCTACCCTCTATTGCACCTTGCTTTGCTTTTCTTCCCTATAAAGTCTGGTCCTTGCAGCCCTTGACAACACATGATCTAACTTTGTGTTTGCCTTCTAGGAGCTCGACATTGAATCTGGTGTATCTCTGTTATTTCAAATCCCCAATATCTAATTTTTAGTACTGTAGTATTCCTCTGAGTCATATTTTCAATTCCATAGGTCTGACCCAATTTGGATTCTTCAAGTGAGAGTTATACCCAATCTCTCACAATGCCCTAACTATGGACTGTTTCAACAGAGTGATTTTTTACGGCGTCCCACGTGTCACTGTTTTTTCATTCGGATTTGAAATTGATAGCAAGAAAGCTACCAATTGTGCACTATCTGCCACTTTTTATGTAATTTCAATACGACACTCAGAGAGAGAGTTATGATGATTTTCCCAAGGTCACTTCTTTAAGATGAATTTCAGGAGCCTGCAAAAACACTTAGTTCCAAAGATCATATCTCCAAAAATATTGCGTACCTGGATCTGAAATTTTCACAGAAGTTTCCTCCGGATTTCGGCTTCACCTCATAAAAATTTCAGCTTCTGAAACTTCATAGAAACAAAGTTAGAGTGAAAATTCTACGATGACTTGTTTCAAATGGTGAAATCCCTTGCATAAGGAGGAATTGAGGATCACAATTTATATAAAAGCTTAGGTTGAGAAGGGCTTCAACAAGTGAACGTGGGAGGGATTTTAGGAGCTTAAAAAATATTAATTATGACTTTTTAATGACCCATGCCACAACCCTACGGGGTTTTAGCCCACTAACTAGGGGTATACACTTCAAACATGAATATCTCTCAAACCGTGAAGAATTACATGGCGTGCCATATATCAATGGAAACATCTCGACAAGTAGAAACCATCAAAAGAATTATTGAACCAGAATATAGTAATTTTTTAGGTCAAAATTCCCATGAAATATTGGGTTAGCCCCTGGTGCTGCTTGGGTTGACACCAATGACAACCGTTGATCAACAATCTCCCACTTTTGGTAACATGGAAACATGCGTACTCCCCCCACAATCATACACTTTCCCAAATATTCTTCTCAATATCATTTAGTACACATAATCTCCTTGTTATTGGTAACCATCCCCATCTACAAATATCTCCACTCCCCCGACACACAACCGTCCTCGCGGACTCCGTACATCTTTCCACCCCTAACACACACAACCATCCCGCAAACCCGTAATATAATGAGAATTCGAGAATCCCAAAGCTCACAAAGATATTCAAATGCCGCCGAGGTAAGGTTTAGTGAAGATATCAAAGAATTTGTTCTTTTGTACAAGAGGTCAAGTTCTGAAGATTTCAACTGATTTGCCCTTTATATCAACATATTTATTCAGACTGTGTTTTGTTTTTGAATGCATGACAGGATTCTTGGAGATGTTGATGGCACTAGTGTTGTCACAGAATATGGGAATAGGCTCACTGAATTGTACTTGAAGATCTTGCAAAGTTTGTTTCATCCAAAGGACTTGAGTACAACATGATGTTGTTGCAATGTATTCTGCTTCCGCTGTAGATAACGAGATTGAAGTTTGCTTTTTGCTCAACCATGATACGAGACAACCACCTAGATAGAATGCTGCTCCACTAGTACTCTTACGATCATCAACGCTTCCTGCCCAATCCGTATCCGTAGCATGTCAATTCATAGATTATTACCCTTTTGGATACCACAAGCCATATTCTTCCAGGCTCGAGATACCGAAGAATTGCTTATGGAATAATATGTGCTATTTTGGTGCTTCGCTGGAATCCTGGTTACTTGTCCAACTACTTTAGTAATGAGGATTCTTCGAGAGGGTCACATATAGAAGACTACCAATCATGATATTTACAACCTCTCCGATACACATCCTTAGATGAGTCGTCTATGCTCAATTTGAAACCTGTTACCATTGGAGAAAGGACGGGTTTGCAATCTTCCATTTTGAATTTCTTGAGCATTTCCTTGATGTACTTGGCTTGACATATAAATATTCCTTTCTCTTGCTGAGATATTTGAAGCCCTAAGAAGTATGTCAACTCACCAAGTAAAGACATCTTGAAATCACTTTGCATCTTTGTATAAAAGTTCTTACTTAGTCGATCATCATTGCTACCAAATATTATATCATCCACATATACCTCAACGATTGTTAAATTATATTTATCTATTTGTACATAAAGATTGCTATCAACCATACCTTTCTTGAACCCTTGTTGACGTAGATATCCATCAAGATGAGCATACCATGCTCTGGGAGTCTGCTTGAGACCATATAGAGCCTTCTTTAACCTGCAAACATAGTCTTCTTTTTCTGATAGTAGAAAACCTTCAGGTTGTTCGATGTAAACTTCTTCTTCTAATTCTCCATTCAAAAATGTTGACTTAACATCCATTTGGTAGACTTTGATTTTTATTGAGCATGCATAGGCGAGAAACATTCTAATGGATTCCATTCTGAAAAATGGTGAAAATGTTTCGTTGAAATCAATTCCACTTGTGCATAGACTTTGCAAACCAATCTTGCTTTGTTTCTGGTAACCTGCCCATCTTCATTCAATTTGTTCTTGAACACCCATTTAGTCCCAATTACATTTTTATCTTTTGGTCATGGAACTAATTCCCAGGTGTTATTCTTCTCGATTTGATCCAATTATTCATTCATAGTTGTACCCAATGTTCATTCTGGCTGGCTTCCTCAAAACTACTAGGCTCAAAGGTTGCTAGAAAATAAATGTGAGCTTGTTGTGATGAACGAAGCTGTCGACCTTCATTTATGTCACCAATGATTTGATTTGATGGATGGTTCTTTTGAATCCATTTTTTTGTTCTGCTTGGAGGAGCTTCTTGTTGTTGTTCTGGTATATTTTGATTATCATTATTTGCTTCTTCCTCGTTGATATTTTCTTCTTGTTCTACAATTTTATCTATGCCTTTTTCAGCCTCTATCTCAAGTTTCAAAGGTTCTAGGTCCTCATCATTATTCGCTAGAATACCATCTTCATCAAATGTAACATTTATGCTCTCCACTATCTATTTTCGTCTTAGATTATAAATTTATAGGCCTTTCTTTTGCGTGAGTAACCAAAAAATATACCTTCATCAACACGTGATTCAAACTTATCCAAATATTGATTTTATCTTTTGATTTAACATTTTCTTCTAAAGATTCTGAAATATTTTACATTAGCTAGTTTTCCTTTCCATAATTCATATGGAGTCTTGTTGCAATTATTTCTGAGAAGACTTCGGTTGATAATGAAGACTGTCGTATCAATTGCTTGAACCCAGAATTTTTCATCCAATTTTGAGTCCTTCAACATTGTTCTACCCATTTATTGTATGGTTCTGTTCTTTCTTTCAGCAACTCCATTTTGCTAAGGTGTTCGTGATGTTGAAAATTGTCTTTTTATTCCATTTTTGTCATAGTATTGCTGAAATAATTTGGAAGTGAATTCTCCACCATTATCTGATCTTAGATCTTAAAACACTCAAATGCTTCAGATTTTTTCTTTAGGAAACTGACGGCTTTCATCCTGGTATAGTCATCTATCATTAACATGAAATATAATTCTCCATATAAGCCTTTGGTTCTCATAGGACCACATAGATCAGTATGTGTCAATTCCAATGGATGTGTTGCAAAGTGTTCTTTTGTTTTAAATTGGACTTTTTTCTACTTGCCATGCCGACAGGCCTCACACAGTGTGTTGGAAGTTTTGAGATTTTCGGCATTTTTCGTACTGCTTCCTTTTTTCTTATCCTAACAAGATTGTCAAAGTTTATGTGACCCATTCGTTTGTGCGATAACCAGCTTTCATCTTCTTTATCTAGTATACATGCTTTAGTTGCTTCATCCAGAACATATATGTCGTTTGGAGCTCGACTTGCTGTGGCCACCATTTTACCATACCTACCTTTCCTGATTTCACATTTTGTGGAGTTGAATAGCATTGTGTGTCCTTGATCACACATTTGTCCAAAATTGAGCAGATTGTGATTCATGTTTTCAACCAATAGAACATTCTTGGCTATAACATCTTTGCTTCCGAGAGTGACGGTACCTGATCCTATAACATTTAAAGATCCATCATTTCCAAAGGATACGGTTCCATCCTTCTTCTCTTTTAGAGATACAAATTTCCTTCTATCTCCAGTCATATGCATTGAGCAACCATTGTCAACATATCACACATCTTTTTTGTTTTGAGCCTTGAGAGTGAGAGCACAATTATCAGTCTTCCTCTTCTTCCATTTTTGTTCATTCTGTGGCTTCGAAGATTCTTCTGGAGGATTTTCAAGTCTACAGTCTCTGGCTATGTGTCCAAATTTTTGACATTTGTAACATTCCATATTATTTCTTAAATATTCAAATCTATTGATGTTTCTTTGAGCCCTGGGAGGTCCATATTTGAAGGATCTCCTAGAATTGTATTGGTTCCTAGGGTACGTGCGACATTCTACAGCTTTATGACCAAATTTTCCAAATGAATAACAATAGCCATGAAAATATGTTGGTACCTGGATGGAAATATTCGTCGAGGAATCATCTTCCCAGGATGTGCTTGCGAATCTTGTCCAATGAAGTCTACATGTATGTCATATCTCATAGGTTCACTGTATTTTGTTGTAGAAGGTCCTTCTTCTTCTTCTTTCTAACCAAGGCCAGTTCTGTCGTTGTAAGATCGTTGATTTTTGATGAGTTCTTCCAATGCCCTTGAGCTGTTGGCATAGTTTTGGACAGTTTTTCCCTTCTTCACTTCCTTACACAGTGAGACTACTTTGGCTTCTAATGCTTCCCTTTCTTGGTTGCTTTCTTCCAACTTCTTTGAAGTGACTTCTTCAATACATTTTCGTTCTTCAACTTCAATTTTGAGACCTTGAACTTGTTCTTCAAGAGTATTGGAATGGATCTATCGCATTTAGAGCCTTTTATGCTTCATCTTCGCCTCTGTAAATTTATTCTATGACAAATTTCTTCTTCTTCTATCGTTTAATACTTTCTTGCTTGCTTGTAAAACTATGTTCAACAGCTCTTCATATATTGGCTTGTTGTCACTTTCTTCATCGAATGATGAGCTATCTTCTTTAGAGAGAAAGTTCCTTTTGGATCCTTTATTTTTTCCTTGCTTGTTGAATTTCTTAAAGCCTTTCTTTCCTTTTAATTTGCCATCACTTTTGTTCAGACATTTTTCTGTGAAATGCCTAACCTCACCACAATTGAAACATATCAATGGAATTTTACCTTTGAATTTTCCCTTACCAGTTGTTAGTTTTCTCGTAAAGTAAGCATATTCTTCATCTAAAAGGCCTTCTCCATCATCTCCCTTTTCTTCACACTTGCAGGTGCATGTCATTTCAATTGAAGGTTGTTTGTCCTTATTGGTTTTCTTATATGCAACGAATGCAATTTCTAGATTTGAAATACCCTCTTCTTCATCAAGTCTCATTTCATATGCTATGAGAACTCCATGTAATTCCTCTTTGCTAATTTTGTCCAGATTTGCACTGTATTATAAGACTGATACCTTTGGGTTGAATCTCCCTGGTAAGGTTCTAAGAATATTTCATATAATAGTCTTCTTGTCAACTGGCTCTCCCAATCCTTCCAAAGTATTGGTTATTTCATCAACGTATTGGAAGTATGCAGCAATGTTGCAATCTTCTTTCATTCTGAGTTGCTCAAATTTTTCTCTATAGATTTGAAGCTTTGCTTCTTTGACATTTGAGTCACCTGCATATATATTCTCAAGCTTGTCCCATACATTTTTGGCAGTTTTACAACCCAACACCTTATGATAAGCAGATTCAATAAGTCCACCGATAATAATATTCTTTGCTTTTGCATCATTTACCAAATTCTTCTTACCTTGTTCATCCGCGGTTGATGTAAATCCATTTTGAATAGTGTCCCATACTTCGTAACCTTGCACCAAGAGATAGACCTCCATTCTTCCTTTCCAAAGTGCATAATTATTTTCATTGAAGAGAGGTACACCATTCTTGGTATGCTCCATGGACTCCTTCCAGTTGTTAAACTACTATTGAAGGAACTAAGCTCTGAAACCAATTGTTGGAAATACTGAGATGGGGGTGAATCAATATTCCTTTCAATTAAAGCATTAGCTAATCTTTAATTATTATCAATGTTTGTACAATGATAGCAGTAAACAAAAGGAACAAAAATGCACACAGTTTTTAAGGTGGAAACCCACTTCGGGAAAAAAACCACCTAATGCTTTTCTAATAATTCTTTAATATTCAAAACCACAATTGAAAATAAAGGCAAGCTCCAACTTCCCAGAATCTAGAAAAAGAATTCTTCTCCAAATTCTGCATCGATGGATGTCTAATTTCGAGTTTCTTCAAGACAACCCCATTGATGCTCAACACCCAATGGTTTACAACTCACCATAGCACCACCCTACCACCCTATAGAAGAATAAAAGAAGAATGGACTCTGCACCAGAAAATGGTCCACCATAAAATGAGTGTTGCACGAAGAGTACACACTAGAACATAACCCCAATTATGACATGAACTGTTCTCAATGATACTCTCGAGACCCCCACTCCGACACCGCCCAACCTTTACGAGGGACACTAGTACAATTTGTGCAATAATGTATTTACAATGACTTAGTACAATGATACCTTTACAATGATTGTATGCAGTGCTGCCCACTTGAAGACTTCATGTGATGAACTTCTTGCTATTTTTATGTACCTTTGTTGCTACTCTTTTCATGCTACCCTCTGCTACACCTTGCTTTACTTTGCTTCCCTAGAAATTTTGGTCCTTTGTAGCCCTTGACAACACATGATCTAACGTTTTCTTTGCCTTCTAGGAGCTCGATATTGAATCTAGTGTATCTCTGTTATTTCAGATCCCCAATATCAAATTTTTAGTATTGTAGTAGTCCTCTGAGTCATCTTTTCAATGCCATAGGTCTGACCCAATTTTTATTCTTCAAGTGAGAGTTATACCCAATCTCTCGCAATGCCCTAATTATGGACTGTTTCAGCAGAGCGAACTTGTACGGCATCCCACATGTCATTGTTTCTTCATTCGGCTTTGAAATTGATAGTGAGAAAGCTACCGACTGTGTGATATCTGCCAATTTTTATGGAATTCCAATCTGATAGTCAAAGAGAGAGTTATGATCATTTTCCCAAGGTCACTTCTTTGAGATGAATTTCAGGAGCCTGCAAAAACACTAACTTCCACAGATCATATCTCCAAAAATATTGCATACCTGGATCTGAAATTTTCACAAAAGCTTCCTCGGGATTTTGGCTTCACCTAATAAAAATTTTAGCTTTTGAACCTTTGTAGAAAAAAATTTAGAGAAAAAATTCCACAATGACCTGTTTCAGATGGCGAAATCCCTTGCATAAGGAGGAAATGAGGATCACAATCTATATAAATGCTTAGGTTGAGAGGGACTTCAACAAGTGAATGTGGGAGGGATTTTAGGAGCTTAAAAAATATTAATTATGACGTTTCAATGACCCATGCCATAACCCTATGGGGTTTTAGCCCACTAACTGGGGGTATAAACTTCAAACATGGATATCTCTAAAACCGTGAAGAATTACGTGGCATGCCATATATCAACGGAAACATCTCGACAAGTAGAAACCATCAAAATAATTATTGAACCAGAATATAGTAATTTGTTAGGTAAAAATTCCCATGCAATATTGGGTTAGCCCCTAGTGCTGCTTGGGTTGATATCAATGACAACCGCTGATCAACAGAGAGCTCTTGCTGAAGTGGGCCTTTTTCCTTTGGAAAATCATGCAACAGATCATCAGCCCTTTCAACAATGTTCAGGAATGGAGTTGGCTTTATGGATCCTTCCAAATTATGCAAAGATTCAGTTTTATTTGGCTTGATTTTCCTTTCCCAAGAAGTCTCAAAATGTCTCACATCAAATATTTTCACTAGTCCCCTAGTGAACTTTGCATAAGAAGAGATATTTATCCCCTTCAAGAAAGAGGACTCAAACAACCACCAGGAATAAGCCTTTCCTTGCAGATGCAGCACTGCTACTCTCAAGGCTTCTTCTTCTTAAACTCGATGCAGCTAAAATTATGTGTCAATATTCATTACCCAAGACTTTGCTAAGTCCTTAGGTGATCCATCAAAAGTAGGTAGAGAGGATCTACCCAAAGTGTGTTGAAGGCACCCTCTTCTTCTATTGTAGATTTTGGACCTTTCTTCTTTGAGTTGAAAGAACTATGGGAAACTGAGATGCTCTTTGAGTATCTCTAATAGAGACTCATATTCTTGGAGATAATCAAAAAGATATTCCTCCTTTGGTGTTCCTCCTTTTCCTTCTTTCTTTGAAAAGAAAGTAGGCATGCTCGAACGTTGCAGATCAGGTTGTGTGGCTGAATTCTCACACAAATAATAAGAAGTACTGGGGCTTTCTTGATGTAATAACCCTCTTTAGGGAACTGCATGTTTTTCCCTCTTCATTCCTCGGATTTCTTCTTTCAGTTCATACATAGCTTGAGAAAGACTTTTAGAGAACTCTTCTCTCTGCAACCTTCCAGTAAAAGGGATCTTGCCCTTTTCTTTTGTGTCTTCAGTGTAACCACACTTATCCATTAGTATTTTCTTCCCATGAAAAGACATATTGGCTCTTCAATAAGAAAAGCATAGGCTGTGCCAAGATAGATGCTCTGATACCATTGTAATATCCCCAAATTGGGACTGCTAGCTAGGCATGTCTGAAAAACGTATTTTTCATAAATGGTTGCTAAAGAATTGGAATTCAGCCCTTGGATCCCTTAGATATGATAATATAAGACCCAAATCCAAGAGAAGAGCAGAAACAAATCAAACTATGTGGGTTAAACAAATCTCCCATACCTAGTATGGCTTGGAAATTGCCTAAGGAAGGGGTTGAAGCAATACAAAGAACACTGCTCAAAAGGTAATGCAGTTTTAATGAACAGTAGTAGAAGACCAATATGATAGATCAGAAATAGCCTATACAAGAGAAAATCAGATTTATAATGTGGCCCATTCAGTTTACAAGAGAAAGATGGAAGACTTTTATGAAGGAAACCCTCTAAAAGAGGTGTTGCAACAATGTATTTCACTCCAAAAGCCTTGACAGCATTATTTTATTGAGCATACACCAGCTGTAGGTTACAACTCAGATCTAGAAAAGATATGTGTACAAAATTTTAGATCTATATCAGATCTGTACACTAGACTATCTCTATTTTACATACTCCAAAACACGAAGCATGTGGAGTAGATATGAGATCTCATGTAGCAGATCTGCATAATTCTGCAAAATTCCTAAAGCTTATACAGGAGTATTCAGATCAGATCTGAATATGAAATGGATAATAATATAAATCCATGGATCACCACAATTAGAGACAAATTCTCATCACTAGAGATCACTCCTAAAATGTTGCCAAAACTCCCTGCAACTTTCCTCTTGCAGATAGCGCAGTCTTGGAATATATACTGCGTTGTAGACTTGATGTACAGTTTGGCCTGATGCCAAGGAATGGATATGAATCTCTAATGATCCAATACACTCTTTCCAGGGGGATAGAAGGCTTTCCCACTGAAAAGAGGCACTAGAATGGCTTAGATCTGAACAGATCTAGCCTCCACTTGCTGCAGCTTACAAAAACACCAAACCCTCAACAGGATCTGCATTGTAGTTGGAAGTAGAAGCTTGGCCAAATGCCTGATAGTGGAAATGAAATGCAAGACTCTTCCAAGAGGCCTCTCAAGGAAAGAGGTGGGATTCCTGACCAGGAACACCCAGTGATAAACAACACTATTCTTTGCTAAACAGACAAGAGAATAAGAAATATCTAAACAGAAAAGTTCTCCCAAAATAATATGTTCAGAAACCTTCTTATGTTGTCTCCTCTTTCTTTTATAGGATAAAAACCTTGGAAAAACCTAAACCATCTCAAAGTTTTAGCTCCTTTCACATGTGTGGCCTCCAACTAGATCTGTGTTGTGCATCTAGGAGGTAAAATGCATCTGGACAGCGTTGTGGATTTGGTCCTGTTGACCCAATCAATTGTCACAATCACTTTCACACATAAGGGAGTTTTATTAAGGCAGCCCAGATTTAGCCTTATTCACATGGGAATTGATTTATTTTTTTGATTTAGGAGTTTAATTGATTCTCCTTTACAATTTTATTCATGAAAACAAAAAGGCAAAACAAAATTGAATATTCCTATTAGCTTGGGCTAATTAGGAATATTATAGGTTTTCACCAAGGATCTTCTTATTTTTACTTTTTTCCAACCCATTAACTACCTCATGGAGGTTTTCAATCAATAAGTCAATATTAGGCACCTCAAAATAGGTTTTCACCTGATATTTTATTCTTTTTCCTATTTTCTCTTTTTCCCTTTTTTTTATTTTTTTCTATCCTAATCTACTTGAAAAAACAAAATATCTTTCAAGTATAGGAATACTTCCAATGGAGCCATGTGCACATCAAAATGACAAATAAAATCATGTGTATACTTGAAATACATGATTTTACATGTACTTGAATAGGAGAGATGAATTGCTTCAAACTAAGATTGTATCATGTATTATTGAAGAAGAGTGTGTTGCTATAATTTAATGATTTTCTGGAACCATATTTTAATATAGCTTTGATGCCATTGGTTTTCTTGCTCATCGATATCATTCTTCATGTCTTCTTCTACCATGAAATTCCAATCTTCCTCTTTTTGTTTATTATTCTCTTGAACACATGGAGGATATGATGGTAAACATGAGGGAACTTTCTCAATATCTGATTCTGATGACTGTTCATCGTCAAGTGTAGCCCATGATTTTTTGGTCTTCTCATTTGAATCTTATTTTTATGAATGTTGTCTTTCAATGACATCAATAGAATAAATTTTTTGAAATACTCTTCCTGAGCTAATATGGATACCATTTAGATCAAGAGGAGATGTTTAGAAGTGTTGTACGTCGGCATTGTAAGTTATTTGAGTTACTTCTTTGTATGGGTTTGAAAATGGAGGTACAAGTAGTTGAGTGGGATTGGGTCTATGCTATGGATGTGGTTGAGGTTTTGGTTGTGTTGGAGGTGGATGGTAGGGATAACATGGAGTTGGGTATGCAGGATATTGAGGAAAATATCGAGGATATTATGGATTTTTCTCATAATTCCCTTGCCAACCTTGTTTCCAATGTTGGTTTTGGAGGTGAGATGGCCAAGGTTTCCAAGGAGGGAGTGTGTCCAAATTATTTTGAGATGGATGTGGATAAGCTTTAAATTGTGAAGTAGGTCCTTGCATCATATCAAGTTGACTAGGCTTCCATGGTATTCTTGGAGCTACATAACATAGCTTCTTTGGTGATTGACTTGCTCCATTGTCCTCTTGGTACACTTCTGTTGGCTTGAGAGGTCTTGACCCAGGTTCAGAGGCAAAGGTTTACCAACAAAGCCCTATACTACTGGCCCTTTCAGCAGTGACCTACTTGTGCAGGTCAAAGTCTCACCCGAAGCAGTATGGGAGGGTGTTGGAACTAGGTTTCCGCACATTGAGAGAGAGTAGGTAATAACGCAGGCCCGCGATGATCAGATATACATAGAAGGGTGATTCACAGGGTTCCAAATCATATCCAGAATATATTTCTTATTAGATATGCTCTAGCAGGTTCGCATCCAGGTGCGTATCATCAATTACAACCATAAAACAACATAATCACAACCAATATTGTCAACAGAGATAGTTCGCGTTCATTAATAGATATGCAATCAGTAGTGCAACAACAGTCACATCAGAGTAATATACTAAGTGTAGATACTTTCATACCATAGAGATAAAACAGATGAGATCGCAGCTTAATCAAGCAATCTTAGTTCGCATCAATCATAACATAATTGATCCAGACAACATCATATGTTTCATCAATACTTCACAAATACTACTTATCAAAATCCTCTTACATTCCCCGAATACCACCTGCGCACACAGCCAGCAGGGTCCACACATGGCAGGATAGAGGATCTCTACGCACACAACCAGTAGGAGTCCTAACCCAAACAACCCAACCCAAGATATAGCACTTCGTACTTCGCATCAATATATATTTTGTCTCTCTGTATCAACTCAAAAAGGTTCAACTATTTATACTACTTTAGCCTACGCATACAATGGTCCGCAAACCATGTTTTGTGGAATCTTGGTCTACCCTTGACCCGCTTACAATGCATTAGGGTCTTTGACCCACCCCAAAACCCCTATGTTAGACTAAATATAATAAAAAATATACAAAATGGACCAGATTCGCAGCTTTATAGGAGACCTTGTTCCAACATTCCCCCAACACAATCTTGTGACTCATCCCGAGTCACTGAGATGGTGGGATCTCCACTTGCTCTTGCAATAGTTTGATCGCTTCAGCCAATGGGGGAAGCACAACTTCACTTTGGGCAGCATCATTTTGGGCGATGTCAACCAATTTCTATGAAATCGGGCCTTCCATCGCAGTAGTGACACTTTCCAAAGTCTAGTTGAGCTGCTTCATGGCTACATTAGCATTCTACAATAGTTTAAGGGTGTCAGCAGCCCAAGGATTCAGGTGGTCGGTGAGGTTCTTCTTCTTCTATCGAAGCTCTTCTATCTCCACTTGGAGGTCTTGGTTGGTTCATAGTTGCGCCAAGCACTGAGCAGGAACAAACATGAGTAGGCTAGCTTCCAATGTTTCAAACATCTCCTCTTTCTACCATAGGGCCTGGGTTATTTCACGTAGGAGTAGATCGCATTGGACCTTGGTCCATAGCTACATGCCAGTTTCCAGTAGTTGAGCACCCTACGCGATCTGCCCTGTGATGATGTTCGTAGCTGCAATGCCCAACGCAGATTGATAGGCCCGCACCTTCGGAGGTGTTTCATGCTACAATTTAGCATGCAAATCGACAATCTACTGCTCCATCCATGACTTAACCTCTGCAACGTCTGTTCGACATGCCTTCAATGCGGCGACGAACACTTCAACCTTTACCTAGGGCATAGCGGTAGCTGAAATATCTACTGGAACTTCTGTGCAGAGCTGGTGAATGAAGCTTTCAAGCTCCTTCTGCTACGTGGTGGCAAGGGTGATTGCGGCATTTCTTTCGATGATCGTTTTCTTAGCCAAGCCTAGATGTTGGTGAATCTACAGGTCCGGGTGTTGAATCTCCTGAAATATACCTGCGTGGAGTCCTTGCAAAGAATCTTGGGGTAGTCTGGCTAATTCTAGATGTACCTCCTGGCAACTATGGACTTGCGTGCTTAGATCGGGCAGACTGATCATAAGGGCAATGCCAGGAAAAGGGCAGAGGTGGCTTTCTGTTGTTGTGAGCATAGCACTGCTAGTGGTTTGCGGCATCCGTACCAAATTCATACTGGTGTGCAGTGTGTCTGTCTTTAGTTGTAGCTCATAGAGCTTGGCTTGTAATTTGGTGAGCGCAACCTTTTGATGTCCTTCGAGGGCTTCCCATCGATCCAGCGTGGCTAGAGAGACGGCATCAGTAATCTGTTCAAGGTCACTATCGGTCAAGGTGACAGTTTCATCGTGTTCTGTCTGTTGAGCGCGCTGCTTCTTTCGGGGTCCTTTGGCAGGCTTGCCCATTCGTTTCATACCCTATATGGAGGTGGTACCTCCAATGTTCAATCCTCCCATGCCCAGGTCTGGCTGTGAGTCAACCTAGGTCTCAGCCTCGACGTCCTTCCTGGTAGTCTGCTTTGGTTGTGTATCCTTTTTTTCTACTGCGCCCGAGTCCTTCCCTGTACTCTTGCTTGGGCCTCCGATATCCTTGATGATGACAGGTGGGGGCACCTGCATCGTGCTAGTTCCTTCGGTGCCCCTTGTGCCAGTTTTGAATCCGATCTTCTAGGCATGAGGCCAAAGCGCAATTACTCTATCAATCTCTTTCTCTGCTACTAGATAAGGAAGAAGGATCCAAGTTTTATCTTAGTGGGCTCTGATCTGAATGTTGTGCATGGTAACTTGGAATGCCAAAATACCCTTGTATCAGTCATATACTGTGGGGGATAGCCGAGGTCGAGAGTTGATGGCTGCTGCCAAGCTGCTCTGGAAGAGGACCTAGAAGAGTTGGTTATTCTCTATGCATTGCACGTCCTTGGAGTCCCATAGATGGGCATACCGAGCCCCTTCACACATTTCTGGAGTGAGCTCAGGGAGGACCGACTCCATAGGGGCTTCCCAAGTGACCAGCGCTATAAGGAATAGTAACCAGGAATAGCAAAAGGCATTTCTCTACTCCTGATATTTGTGGACGTTGGTAAAAAACTCATCGCATAAGTATTGGGCCCAATTGAGGGAGACCGCCTTCGCACATTGGCCTGCTAACTGAATTACATAAGCAGGGGCGGTCACGACCTGGAATTTCTGCAATAGCTTGCAGGATAATAACATGGTACCCAGCTCTGTAGCAGGGTCACTGATTGACTTGATGACGAACCCCCGTGTATTTCTTTCCACATGGTAGGTCTGACGCACATATTCAACATTTTCTCCCTTTTACTTCTTGCCCACACATTCTAGAGGGTGTGGCCCTTTCATGGGAAGGCCAGTAATTCTTTGAACAAGCGCAGCGTCAATCGGGATTTTGTCCCAAATCCACAGGCAACCACAGTGAATCTAGGCGAGAAACTGTTGGACCAGCTGATTTGTGACGTTGTAGTGGCCAAAATGGGGCATCCACAGTAGGTTCAAGAGCCCGGATCCGGACAACCCATGTACCCAATGCTAGGGAACAACTGTGACCCCATCATTTGCATAGATTGTGTCAAAGTACAACTCGGGGGCTAGCTCAGGGAAGGCTTCAAAATTTTCCAAGTCGTGGTCCTCAAATTTGACCTCATGGAGTCTTCCACAAGGGTCGCTAAGGGTGAGGACCTCTCCCAGGGTCAGTGGCATCTGCAGATAGGTGATCAGGCCATCAAGGTTCTTTGGTGTGCATGTTGAGGGTCTTTGTAGTCGAACAAAGGGAGGTAACCAGCTGATCGGGTTGGAGGGTTGGGCCTCCTCCTACGCAGCCTGAGCCCAGGGTGTTGCCTGCGGGGATTTGAATTTTCTCAAGGAAGTCCTGGGCTTCCCTCCTACCCATTTCATAGGTTTGGGGTGCTTTCCTGAGCTCTGCACTTTTTTTTTCCCTTCCTGGTGATGGGGCTTAGTGTGGAGATAATGTCTTCGGTCTCAGATTCAATTTCCACCACTTCCTCCATTTCGTGTTCCCCTGAAGATACTGGTGCTGATGCTTCAGCAGGATTAGTGGTTGTCATCCTAGCATGGAAGATGAATTCCATTTTTGGGTGGCTACTGTCGGAAGGAGTAGGTTGATCAGACATAAGAGGGACACTGTAGGCCCAGAAAATCTTACAGCGCAAGTTCGTTCGAGACAAGCAAGACAAGTACAAGCTATTCACATAACCTAGAACCCTTGTCTAAGCTATCCTACCCCTCTTATAGTTCTTGTGAACGAAAAACAGTAGGGTAAAATTCTCCTGGAACTTACCATCAGGTAAACGGTAAAAAATCCATGAAATTCACCTCCTTATATGCCATCCGGCCGCTCCTTTCAATGCAAACTTTTGTTGTTTACCATATTATATTGTGCCAACGGCTAGTTTTCACACCTCTCGTACGCTCAACATACCTGCTATGCTTGGATTAACCACCCACGTCTCCTGCGCAACCTCCCCTAGCACAATCTTGTTCCCTACGTACTTTAAAACCAAAGACATGTTCGGTTGACATGCATCATCCCAACAGAACCGGACATCCTTCATAAGCAAGTTCTGCAGAGGTGTTGTGATCAGTGCATATTTTTTAATGAACTTCCTGTAATAACCTACATGGCTGAGGACTGACCGCAGCTATTTCCTTATTGTAGGAGTCATGATAACTTCGCCTAATGTATCTGCATCCCCAATCTGAACCAACGTAGGGTGAATCTCAATGCTACCCATTTGTAGCCTGAGTGGTCTAGTAACTGGGCACGTCCCCTCCGATTCTGAGATAGAGATAGTGCGTGGACCATCCTCACACTCCTTTATGATTAGGTTGTTGTAGCTGATCATATCCAGTATCTGTGTCTCCCATGTTAACACCTCAGGGCCAACATATGGGTGCGATTTACCCCATACTACCATGTCAATGTCCTGCAGAGCTGCGTCAAGTGCCTTCGTTCCACCTACTAACCCAAATGTCCCCAAAAATTCATCCTTCAATGTCTCCCAGTGGCAGGTGCGTTGATGTAGCTCCGCATCCAAATACCATGCGGTGGGAATTGGTCCCAAGGCATGAATAAACAGATGAATCCACTCTTTGGTAGTTCTTCTGCAACACTTCTCCATCCAAGAAAACAGATACTCACACGGGTATCCTAGCCCAAGGAACTTTTTGATTCATATCTCAGTCAGGGGCTCAAATCGTAGGATCATCATATCCCGACATTCCCCCCAATCCTAGAATTCTTCCTTATGTGTATCCCACCATCGTGCAAGTGTTGCACGCATAGCTATATTAAGGGCCCATAACCTTCGTTCTTTGGGAACCTCGGCTTCGAATGTTTGCAAAAATTCCTTAATATTATGAGAACCATGAAAATAAGGTAGGTATCTTACCTCTGAGGAAATGCAGTGGAAGTCCTTCGTGACCCGAAGACATCGCAGTGCAAATACATCATGTAACCGATTTTTCCAGTTCTGCATCTCCCAGTTGGAGTCAAAGAAGCATTCATTGTCCTTTTCCTAGTAGAGTACACCATCCACCATGGGGTTGATCCAATCTTCATCCTATGCAGTCAACTTATAAATGTGATCTACATCTTCTTCGTCATGCACCGTCCCGGTATATCATTCGCCTTCCGCAGGATCTAATGGTACTATCACCCTTGTACCGTTATTTTTGAACACCATGCTTCTCTTCTTCAAATTAATGATGCCTCCCATATCTATGGCCCAATATAACCCTAGGAGCGCAGGGTAGGGTCTGCATCTTCTACAATCTAAATTACTTCAAAATCATCCTGGACCTTGACCCCTACGATATCTACCACGATCTTCAACAGTCTCCCCAAGGGTATGGTCTTCTGCTAATTGGCCATACGCAATTGGATAGTGGACCACTCCAAATTATGTTCTCCCATCTATTGCCACATTTCTTTTGGTAGTACATTCACATCTGACCCCAGCTCCAAAATAACTTGATCCATTTCGTAGTCATCGATTTGTGTTTTCAACCGCATCTCCCTACCGGTGTGTTTCTTATATCTATATATTTTTTGCACATTCTTGATTTCTGGGGGTAGGTTAGGCCACATTGCACAGCTATCTATTTATGCCTGAAGATTTTCCACAACCTTTGGGTTGCGCAATAGCTTCATACATGCCTAAAAAAAGGGTTTGACCTCCTCATCTGCCTTGAGGTTTGTAGGTGCTTGAGAAGTAGATGCCTCTGCCTCAGCAAAGTCTTTGTGAGCTGCGACAAATTTTTCTTTTTCCTTGTTAAGATCTAAACCTTCCTATTTGATAACTACTTATCGGATCAGAGGGTCAATCGCAGCCTTCTCCCTAGGTCCCCTAGTGGCCATCCCACTGCGTGTTATGACGTTCATGCTTGGAGATTTGTCTCACAGTTCAGCCTTAACCCTCTGCACATTATACGTAGGTGTTGGCTTCTTATCCTTCATCTTTGCTATCAATATTGGATAGTCTTCAATCACATGGTCCAGTTTTCTGTAATACTAGCAGGATTGCCTCATAGGGTTCATACAATCCCTTGCAAAGTGTCTTACTTCTCCACAGTTATAACAGATTAGTTTCCCTCGTCCCCGACCTCCACTGCCACCTCTTCCTCCTCCCCTGCCCCTGGCTGGGGAGCCACCTATGCCAGAGAGGGATCTTGGCAAGGACGGATCTGACTGTACCCTATATAGATTCCCTCGATCGATCATCAAATCATACGTCCGGAATTTCTGCTCATCATGTCCTATAGACCTACAGAACCTACACCATTGCTACTTTACCTCTGGGAGATACGTAGCAAGGAGGGGGTTGTGGTTTGTGTCATATAGCCCCGAAACGCAACAATCATCACACCATAGTACTAGCCCACGTGACCCTACAATTTTCCTAGGCCGTAATGGGCTAGGTCCCCCAACTTGCATATAGTTTGCTAACAGAGGACAATTATCCTTGGTGTGACCATTCACCCTGCATCGTATGCACCATCTTTTAGGGCTAGCCTCCATTCCTCGCTCCTTTCATAAATTCTGGATCTCCATGTGCATCGCCTCCAGCTGTCCTTAGATCTGTTGGATGCCTAGCTGGGTCTCATCTCTAGGTGCAGCTTCTAACTTCATAGCAACCTCCAAGGCTTTTTCCTGCGATTCAAAACTTTGGTGGCCCATAGGTACGCGTAGGTGAGGCAGCAACATGGCGATGAACCATTATGTGTGTTATCTGTCATCATGTTGAAATCCTCCTTCTTTGATCACCTTCTTCAGTCATTGATCGGCCTCCCACACAGACTCATAAGGCCCTTGCTTGAAATACTTTAGGTCCACCACTATTTGCGAGTAGAACTTAGGCTTCTTGAACTGTTGTTTTAAGGCATTCTTAATCTCTTCAATGGTTGTATTCACATGCTGGCCAATGTATCCCATGTACTAGTCCAAAGCTCTTCCTTCAAAGGCAAGGGACAGTTGTGCCCTCTTCATCGCATCATTAGCTACATTCTGTGCAGTCCATGCAAATCCTGTGAAAAACCAGAACTGATCCATGTCTTCATCTCCCACACCCTTAAAGGTAGGTAACTTCATATGCGCAACCATGTCGTCTTCCAGTGGTGGAGGAGGTGTAGGTAAATTCGTAATCCTATGTTGGTTTGAAAGTAGTGTGGCTGGATGACTCTGCGCGGCTGCTTCTCTTACCAGACTATAGATAGATCTATCTCCTTCTTGGTTGGTCTAATAGTATTTTCCACTTCGCATTGTACTTCTGTCCAGACCAGAGGTCATTCATAGTAATATTTTGATTAGTAATGGTAAGGTTTTCATAAACTTGCCCCAGAAACCCTTGAAAAACCATTTCTATGCTTTAGAATAGGATACGAATTGATCGATGGAAAACTCTGTCACAAACCCTCCTAGCACATTGTCCACCCAATGATCCACCATGTGAGTGATGGAGTTATCAGTCTTCTATAACTGCTGGATAAATTTTGGGGTCCACTGTGTGACCCGCTCGTCTTTCCAACACTTTTGAAATTCGACCAGCCTTGCGAGCCACTCTTGGAGCTCGATCGCAATTGTTACAAATAAGGTCTCGTAGATCTCTGTGAAAATATAATTGTTCTTCCACTCTTCGTTGGTCAACTTCTTACTGCAGTTTTCTTTTACTGCGAATTCCTAAACTTGTTTTTCAAACCATTCATTGATTTATTTTCTTTCAGGTTTCCATTACGGCCTTGGCATTACCCGATCTCTCTCTCAAAATGCTCCCAGTCCCAGCAACGGGACCATTTGTTGGCTCGAGGGGTCCTGACCTATGTTCGGAAGTGAAGGTTTGCCAACAAACCCCTATGCTACTGGCCCTTTCGGCAATGACCCGCTTGCACAGGTCAAAGTCTCACCTGAAGCAGTATGGGAGGGTGCTGGAACCAGGTTTCCACATCGTGAGAGAGAGTAGGTAATAACACAAGCCCGCAATGATCAAATCTACACAGAAGGGTGATTCATGGGGTTCCAAATCATATCTAGACTATAGTTCTTATTAGATCTGTTATAGCAAGTTCGCATCCATGTGTATATCATCAATTAAAACCATAAAATAGCATAATCGCAGCCAATATTATCAACACAGATAGTTTGTGTTCATTAACAGAGATGCAATCAGTAGTGCAACAACAGTCACATCAAATTAATGTACTAAGTGCAGATACTTTCATACCATAGAGATAAAACAGACGAGATCATAGCTTAATCAGGAAATCTTACTTCACATCAATCATAACATAACAGATTCAGACAACATCATATGTTTCAACAATACTTCACATATATTACTTATCAAAATCCTTTTACATTCCCTGAATACCACCTGCGCACACAGCCAGCAGGGTCCACAAACAATAAGACAGAGGATCTCCGTGCACACAGCCAGTAGGAGTCCTAACCCAAACAACCCAACCCAAGATCTAGCACTTCGTACTTCACATCAATCTCTATTCTTTCTCTCCTTATCGACTCAAAAAGGTTCAACTATTTATACTACTTTAGCCTATGCATCCAATGGTCCACAAACCATGGTTTGCAGACTCTTGGTCTACCCTTGACCCGCTTACAATGCATTAGGGGCTTTGACCCACCCCAAAACCCCTACGTTAGACTAAATATAATAAAAAATATACAAAATGGACCAGATTCGCAACTTTATAGGAGACCCTGTTCCCAAAACTTCCTTAAACCTTGGTAATGATGGAAAATATTTAGTAACATATGATTCTGCATGGATAACAGAAATATCCACATCTTCTTTTTTCTCATTTTTCATTCTTAACATTTCTACTTGTTCACTAATATTGCTAAGAATTTCCGTTTTAAAGTTATCAAGCAAATTTCCAAGTTCATCTTGACTTACCAATGGTGATATGCATTTTTCACAAATTTATTCAAATGATAATTGATATACATCTCCTCTACTCATTAGATCAAGGATATTGATCCACTCATCCATAATTTTTCTAACTAAGAGGGATTTTAGTGTGTCAAATCCTAAATGTTGTAATTTTTACCTCTTAACATTAAACATGAGCCCATCTATTAGATCCTCAAGCCTCTCATCTTCTTTTTTATTCACTCTAAATATTTCTTCCTTAAGATCACTGTCTTTATATTTTTCTAAAAATTTCTTTTTCATATCATTTTTTTGAGATTCAACAAGAAAATTTCAGCAACCACACCTAGTGCATTAAGCACCTACACTAGGGTGGGCCCACAGTGCCATTTATGTGTGCATGTATATTTTGGTTATCCCTTGATTAAGATGGAAAATAAACTGTAATCTATTCTCAATGATGACTTGAAATAGTTAACTGAGAGTGATAAACTCAGTTAGCTATTGGATTTCGAGTTAGAGGTAGTTGGTGAGGCATACAGAAATATTCTAGTTGTAATAGAGTTCGAAGTGCAATGGTGCATTAGTTAATGAAAGTTATAATTAGTTAAACTCAGTTAAGTGAGTTAAACTCAGTTATGCTAGTTGTAACTGAAGATACACTAGTGAGAGATCAAGTGAATTAGATATTAATTAATTCACAATCAGTGATCTCACATGCAACTGAGGATTTAGTATTATTAGCTACATGCATTTTAGATCCAGTGGAGACCCAGTTGATTTCTAGGTGAAAGGGAAGTTGACTATTATTTGTAGGATTACTGGGTTGCACACATGCAAACAAAACACCCATTGGAGTTCCCATGATACTTTCATAATAAAGGAAGTCAAGAATTCCAATATTTTAGTGATTGCATTCATCAGGGATTGCACAAGCAAGGTAGGTTGTCTAGAGGCTAAGAATTGGCTATGTGTTGGTTAGTTTTGTACATGACAGTGTGAGACAATCAGTTGAGTACTGGAGGTCTCTTATGAGAAGATTTTTTTATGTAATTGTTTCATTATCCATGATGAATATACAATAGAATATATTGGGGTTTCTAGTTGTAAGCTTTCCCCGAGAAATTATCTGTGTTGTGTGTTATTTGATTTTTCTTTACTTCATGTGATTGGCTATTGTGTTTTTAATTCTGAAAAATATTTGTAGAAGTGACTCAGTATTTAACTTTAGTACATTGTTAGATCGGGTGAATCCAAGATATACATGCATGTTGTATAATTTCTACATAGTATCAAAGCACAAGAAATTGCAAAAGTGAAGCAGGAGTTGAGTTTGTAGCTAGATAGAATTCGAATTTTCAGAAGGGCTTTCAATGGCTTGAGTTTGGAGTATGCAATCAAGGGCAGATCAAACTATATTTCTTGGAAGGATGGGATGGAGGCAGTACTTGAAGACAATGGCTTGAAGGAATTCATTGACAATGATGTTCCTAAATCCGTTGTGACAGATGCTGCAAATCTTGATGCATGGCAAAAGAAAGTGACAAAGGTGAGGAGGATCATGTTGGAGGGAGTACGAGACCACATTATCTCAAGCCTCCATGGGAAAGCCACACCATATGCAATGTGGAAGGCTTTGACATATCTATTCCAAAGAAGCATAGGAAATTGGCACTCAAAGATAAACTAATGAAGATCAATATGGAGAAGGGCGACTCCATACCAAAATATCTAACAGAGTTTTTCCAATGTTGGGATGAACTGGGGAGCATTGGTATAACAGTCGTTGATGATGATTTGGTGAGCTTGTCTCTCCTAGGACTTCCCAAGAGTTGGCACAGTTATCAAGACTTTGTCAATGGAAGGGATGTACTATGGGAAAATATGTAAAGGCCACTTTTCATGAGAAGGAGAACCAAGCTTCAAGGGTCCTTGAGAGAGTTCACACAGATGTGTGTGGTCCTTTATATGTTTCTTCGAAAGAAAAACATAAGTATTATGTAATATTTGTTGATGAATATCATCATAAGTGTTGGATCTTCTTCATGCATAATAAATATTAGACATTCTCTAAGTTCTTGGAGTTTAAGGCACTAATGGAGAAAGAGTCGGGGAAGCAAGTGAAGGCTCTTAAGAACAATAATGGTGGAGAATACATCTCTAACAAATTCAATAATTTATGTAGCAAAGAAGAAATTCGAAGAGAATTGATAGCGCCTCATAACCCATAGTAGAATGGGGTCACAAAAACAAAGAACAAAATGATCATGGGTGGAGCAAGAGTGATGTTGCATGATAAAGGCCTACCGATGCATCTATGGACGAAATCATGCAACACTGCGGTATTTGTGCAAAATCGTTGTCCTTATAGGATACTTGGCCGTGGTACCTGAAGAGGCTTTCACTGGTAAGAAACTTGATGTTTCACACTTGAATATTTTTGGCTCATATGTTTATGTGCATGTGACCAAGGACGCTAGGAAGAAGCTGGAACCGACAGCTGAGATCGGTAATTTTGTGGGGTACACTCAAAAACCCCATAATTGTCGTGTGTATTTTCCAAATAGTAGAATGACTGTTGTGCAACGAGATATAAAATTTGATGAGGAGAAATCCATGCTGTTGTCCCTTGAGAGGGAGCTGGACTTGCATACAGAGGAGGAATTGTTGGTTCCCAAGGATGAGCCTCAATTTGTGGATCAGCCACATGAGGAGGTTCATGGAGTGGAGGAAAACACTCATGTAGTGTCATCCATCAAAAATGGCAGAAGGCGTACCAAAGAAGCTAATATATTGAGACTTGATGCTGCAGAGAATGTAGGAGCCCCTACTTCACAACGCAGACAGAGATAGTCTTCTGACTGATTTATTGGATACATGGCTCTTGCGAGCAAATGTATTGTGACTGAATCATCTTCCTTTTAGGAAGCAATGATTCAACCAACTTGGGTTGATGCAATGGTGGAGGCGTATGAATCCATTGTCAAGAACAGTGCATGGGAGATAGTCCTAAGACCGCTTGACAAATCAGTGGTTGGATCGAGATGGATCTACAAGGTAAAGAAAGTTGTTGATGGGAGTGTGGAGAAATAAAAGGCCATAGTTGTGGATCGAGGATTCTGACAGATCGATGGGATAGATTATGATGAGACTTTTGCACCTGTTGCAAGGTACTCTCCCATAATATCCATCCTTGCACTCTCCGTGCATATGGGTTGGTGCATTCATCATATGGATGTGAAAACTATGTTTCTCAATGGGATCATTGAGGAAGATGTGTACATAGAGTAGCTTGAAGGTTTCTAGATTGTCAACAATGAATTGCATGTGTGCCCGACTCAAAAGAGCATTGTATGGGCTGAATCAAGCACCCCATGCTTGGTACACTCAGATAGACAACTATGTCACTGGACTGGGCTTCACCAAAAGTGAAGCAGATGCAAACATGTACCAGATTGTGGTTGAGGGTAAGCTATTGATTATTGTTCTTTATGTTGATGATCTAATTTTGACTGGTGATGAGCAGTTGATACACTCATGCAAGGAGGATCTTGCGAGGGAGTTCAAAATGAAGTACATGGGACTCCATTATTTCCTTAGATTGGAAATATGGCAGTGGGATGGTGAAATTTTTGTGTCTCAACGCAAGTATGTAATGGATATATTGGGTAAGTTTCACATGGATATCTGCAAACCCATGGATACTCTCTTCCAGGAAATTGGAGGAAAGAGGATGCTACTTCTGGAGAGGTAGTGGATGCTGCTATCTACAGCATGTTAGTTGGTTCACTGATTTATCTAGTGAACACCGACCATACATTTGCTACGCAGTTAACCAGCTGAGTCAAACTATGGTTAAGCCTACCAAACTCTTTTGGAAGGCGGGGAAGCATGCCTTGAGATACTTGAGGGGCACATCAGATTATGGTCTATGGTACATACGGATAGAGGAAGTGAAATTTGAAGGCTTCACGGATGCAGATTGGGTGGGAAATCCATTAGAAATAAAGAGCACATAAGGAGGGATCTTTAGCATAGGATCGACAACAGTTTCCTGGTACAGCAGGAAACAATGATTTGTGGCACTCAGTTCAGCGGAAGTAGAATACATGGTAGCAAGTAAAGCTTCATGTGAGGCTATCTGTATGAGAAAGATCTTGGTTGGTTTTTTTGGTTCTCATATGGATCCAATAGTGATTCATTATGATAATCAGAGTTGAATTAAACTCTCTATTAATCATGTGTTTCATGATAGGTCCAAGAATATAGATATTTGGTACCATCATCTCAGATATTATATGCAGAGAAGAATAATTTTGCTTCAGTACATTCCCATGGAAGATTAGGATGCATATATTCTGACAAAGGTGCTCACTAGGAGAAAATTTGAATACCATAGGGATAGGATCGAGGTGAAGGATAATCCCTTTCTTGTTGAGAGGGAGTGTTGAGATTCAACAAGAAAATTTCAACACCCACGCCTAGTGCATTAAGCACCTACACTAGGGTGGGGCCCACAATGCTATTTTTAGGTGCATGTCTATTTTGGTTATCCCTTAATTAAGATGGACAATAAATTGTAATATATTATCAATGATGACTTGAAATAGTTAACTGAGATTGATAACTCAGTTAGCTAGTGGATTTTGAGTTAGAGGTAGTTGGTGAGGTATTCAGAGTAACAGAGTTCGAGTGCAGTGGTGCATTAGTTAATGCAGGTTGTAATCAATTTAACTCAGTTAAGTGAGTTAAACACACTTGTGTTAGTTGTAAATGAAGATACACTATTGAGAGATAAAGTGAGTTAAATATTAATTAATTCACAATCAGTGACCTCACATGAAACTAAGGATTTACTATTATTAATTGCACGCATCTCAGATCTAGTGGAGACCCAGTTGAGTTCTAGGTGAAAGGGAATTTTACTATCAGTTGTAGGATTATTTTGTCTTTTGTTGGTATGGGAGCATGAGTTGAGGATTTGTATTTTGTTGAGAAGGTTGATGTTGTGGAAATGGCAATGAAAGTTGTTGTGGATTCTGGCTTCCAAAAATCTTAAGGCTAGGGGTAGATGATGGTGAATCTGGTCTATGCCTTGAAGAAGATGGAGTTGTGAAAATCGAACTCTTGGCTTTAGCTATAAACCTTCCCCTAGAATCTCTTGCTCTATGCATGTCATTTTTTTTTAGTTTTTTTTTAACAAAAGTTGGGCTAATAATTCTCTTTCTGATCTTCCAGATCACACTAGGTGCAAGAAGAGAGCATACTTAAGCAATTACTAAACCAATAACTCTCTTTTCTGATCCTCTAGATCACACTAGGTGCAAGAGGAGAGCATACTTCAAGAAGTTATCAAGTTTTCCCTTCTTTTATGATTTTATGTGTGTTTTTTTTTTAAGAAATTGGCTACCTAGTTACACATCCCCGGCAACGGCGCCAAAATGTTTGGTCAATTTAGTGTGTCCTAAATTGCTGCATTTAATTGTCAATCCGGGAATCGTAAGCTGATGAAGTGCGGCGCACTATATGTGCAAGATAACCTCTTTCTTATCTTTTTGTCGTTTATGGTCTTTCTAAGGTGAAATGGAAATTCTAAAGTGAGAAACAAGCTTGGTTATAATTGTTCAAGGAAATGATATTCCTCTATAATGATTTTCCAATCTCGAAACTTCAAAAGCAAATTGGAATTACAATGACAAAAGAAAGTAAACTGCTGAAATGGAAAGTGCTGTTAATCTAATGAATCAAAACAAGAAACTAGTGAATATGAAAACTAAACTATTCTTGCTGCCAAATGAACACAAAAGAAACTACGCTTATGGAAATTCAAAGTTGCAATGAAAGAAATCTAAACCAGATTACATCAATTCATTTTCTGACCCTTCATCATTAGACCAGCTATGACTTGTGGAAGTAATCATAAACAACTTGTGTAACTGATATTTAATTTGCAGAAAGTAAACTAATACTAAACCATACACACATGATTCAATCCCTCGCCATCAGTCCAGCTGTGGCTTTCTGAGGCAATTGAAGATGTCATACATGATTCAATATATTTAAGTTTGCAGAAAAGAAACTAATACTAAACTACACACTTCATCATGCAGCCCCTCACCATCAGTCCAGCTGTGGCTTTCGGAGGAAACTGAAGACGCTATGAGCAGCTTAATATATCTATTTTTGCAGAAAGGAAACTAATACTAAACTACACATCTCATCATGCAGCCCCTCACCATCAGTCCAGCTGTGGCTTTCGGAGGTAGCTGAAGACACTATGAGTAGCTTAATATGTCTAATTTTAACTACTGAATCAGATAAACAAAACTGAAATGCACAAAACAAAACTCAAGTTAAACAAAGACTGTGAAAGAAAACTAGCAGCAGAATAATATCAGTTTCATATCATTAGCGAAAATACTATGAAAATGCCCCGGGGTGTCTACCTAAAACCCGCACAAGAAAACTGATCAGTATTTTAACAATCATAAAAACATAAAAGACAGGAATGCAATGGAAATTACAGAAATGTATGAACATAAATAAAACAACTATGAAATATGAACATGTAATGGGTTATGATACAATGATTACTTAAAGAAATGAAATGAAAAATATATACATTAATACACAGAACCTCGGCTGAGCAGGGGCCCTCTACGCAGCTCTGGTATGATCTTCAAACACGAATTAAGCTATGAAACAGAGTTTTTCACATTAAAAAGAAAGTCATTACAGGCTGGTGGTATTACGGCTCAAGGCAGCGTAATCACCACATAACAGAGTACGCACATCAACTTAACAACTAACAACTATCAACTCACATTCACTAACTCTACGTTCGTATGCAAACGCTCTTTATAAAGCAATAAAATGTAACTGTTTCCTGAAGTTTATGATAGCAGCCAACACGTAGACCACGAAGGCCACGGATTTAGGAGTATGGCCATGTTTGGGAAACGGATCTATGGAAGGTGGGTGCTTAAATTCAACTCCAGAACTTTGCACAGATGTCAATTAACTTCCACAAGCTTGGGAAACGGCCGTATGGATGTTTCTATGCCACGAAACAGAGTCCAGCCGACATAGAACTCCACAGTTGACTTCCACGCGGATGGCTTTGACCGCGGCTTTCCTTGACGAATTTCATTGAACCAATAGGACACGAACCATGTCCTTGTCATTCCTAGCCTGCCCATGTGGCTCGTTTCCTTCGTTGACACCTGTAACATTGATTTCCACAAAATAGCTGCGGAAAGTTGCAGCGGCTGCGGAAAGTGACAAGTTTCCGCAGCTGTATGAACAAAATCTAATTCAAATAGAAAACACACAAACATAATTAAAAACCATGTTAGATACCCTTTTGCACATGATATTGACAATTTTGGAGGTTTAGGTGAGTGAAAGAGATATGGAAAAGTGTATGGAAAAGAGACAAATTCGGGTCGGGACTCAACATACCCCCACTGTGAAGGTGTTGCATGTCCTCATGCAACCAAAATTTTGACACTCTTTATTCAATTCATGTGCCTTGATACTTCAGCCAACACATCTAACCCCCTTCTCTTCTTCTTCGGTACTGCCATCATTCTGGGTTTCTTCATGAGGCACCTGAATTTGATATTCACAAGTGTTCTGCTCAATTTTTGGCATTTCCTTTTTAGCTTCTTATTTTTCTTTTGCCAAATACCCAAATGTAACATAGTATTGTCATGGATAATCTTGTCCAGTTTGCCTTGCTCTTTGAGTGTTTCATTTTCATTTTTGATATGCCGATTCAAAAGCTCAAGCTAAAAAATCTCTTGTTTTAATGACTGAACCAAGTCATCCTGCAATGTATGAGGCTGAGTAGAAGAGGTGCTTGGACCTGTGGCTGCCTTCTCCAAGGATTCTATATAATCATAGACCTCCTGCTGTTTGGGGTCTACTTCCGGTGTCTTCTTCATTGGACCGTCCTCAAAATGCTGCAAGGGAGAATTATGTTCAAAATTTGGCTGAGGAGAACTTTCATCAATATTTTGCTGAGAATAAGATGGAGTACACTCATTGTCTGATTGGGAGTGAAATGAGTCAGGTTCACTAACTGACTGAAATGGACTATGGTCGGTTGGAGACTGTTCAGATGTCTCTTCACCCAAATCAATGAAATGAGGACCTTTAATTTGTGTTTTTCTCAGTTTTCCCTTAAGCCTGCTACTTCTCCTCACATGCTGTGGTACACTACCCTTGTGTTCTTGTTTTCCTGTTTTTGCCTTCTTAGATAGAGATGACTGTTTTTGAAGAAAAATTAATCTCTCAGACAGAATTTGGTGATCTTCTTTTTCAGAAGAAGAGGTTTTATGGACAACCTCAACAATTTCTTTCCCTTTTGATGTTTTTGGCTTCTTAATTTTGATTTCCTTCTTCTTCCTTTTTATCAATCTCTCTTCCTTATCATTTTTCTTCATAGTAATAGTAGAAGTATCTTGGATTTCATCTATTGTTCTTTTCCTTCTACTTCTTTTTGCTGTGCTAGCTGCGGGAACTTCCTGTGTAGGAGCAACTTGGGTTTCAACATCCATTTTATTTCTTCTACTCCTTCTAATTGATTTACCTTCAGGAATTTCCTAGGTTCTTCAAAGAAGTTTCTAACTAAGAATTGTTCCCAAGTATCTTCTCTTTCTTTCAGTTCCTTTTCAATCAAAATTTTTATAAGCCCATGATGATATAAATGAGGCTCTACATCTCCTAGGTGTTTTTGCACAGTCACAGCCATTTTCTTCAAGCTATTGAATATGAAATAAGGAAGATTGAGAGTTTGGTTTTCAAGGAAATTCATCAATATCCTAGTATGATACATGTACATAGAGCCAAAGCGGCCTTCACATGTGATAAATTTCTGAACAATGAGTAATAAAGTGGCCCATTCATCTTTTATTGCATGCACTGGGATTCCTCTTTTGAAAACAGTGATATCCATACCTTGATTTCTGAGGATTGTTCTCCATGCCTCATCACTGATACTTTTGTTTTTGAACCACCGTTCTCCTTCCTGAAGAAGTTCTGTGGCTGCTGCTATTGATGCTTCATTAACCAAAAACTTGAGGTCTCCCACTTCTGCTTCCGAGCCATCAAATGATCTTGCAAACGCTTTGGTAATTTCTCTGTGGTAACCCCGGAATTTCTGAATAAAACGTAGCCATTTAGCTTTTCTCAACATCTCTTTTTCTTGTGGAAATCCCTCTATGAACTTCGGTCCTTCTGGCTCTGCCCTTAATAATTTTCCCATTTTACTTCTCTGTGCTTCACAGCTTGCCTCTGTGAGGGTTTTAAGCGGAAGTGGAACGATGGAATACACGGAGTCGAGCACAATGCTGTGGGGATGTTATCACAAAATGGAAATGAGCACCATACACAAAATGGAATAAGACTGTGGGTGAATATACGGGAATGAGAGTGAGTAAAAGGAACGAAATGGAGTGAAACAGGGAATGAGAATGAGTAGAGTGAGGTTTTGTAACACGACAGAGAAACGACAAAGAAGTTAACAAAGTGTAATGCATTCGGCCGCATTTTGAATTTTTGGTGGTTGTGTCATAAATATGAACACGTTTCAATCAATGATTATGGAGTTATGCGGCTTGTAAGAGTCCTTTGTCAACTCAAATACGTATCATTATCTTCGGTGGGCTTTTTGAACATGAGTAAGAGTCGGAATTTCAATAATGAAGCCGTTTGTGAATAAATGCAAGAGGATAACATAGAGATCGTGGAGGGTTACGGACTGTCAATATAATCATTGTGCGTTATGGGTAGAGCTCATAGTTTAAAATTACATTAAAAAAATGTGTCTTTTATACTATTTGAAATAAACTTTATTCATACCTTTGGAATCCTTGCTCTTGCCCTTGGTCTTCAACTGATTGATCTTCATTAGTGTCTTGAATGTCCCATTGATCCTCTCCCGCATTTTATTTCATGATTTTATGAAAACAACAACTAACTGTACATTCTTTTTGAAAACAGAGTAGTAGCAGCTGCGGAATCTGCTTCTGGCTGCGGAAACTGGAGTCAGCTGCGGAAACAGCTGTCAGCTGCGGAAACTGACACAGCTATTACTTGGCTGTAATAGAAATGAACAAATGACAAATGACCAGATGGAAATGGTCATAAAAATATTTTTATTGATGGAATGGATGAGATGAAGTGGAATGAAGTGAAATGAAATGAAATGAAATGAAGTGAAGTGAAGTGAAGTGAAATGGAGTGGGTGGTGAGATAAAATAAAAGACAGAATTTTTTTTTTTTGGAAAATATAGAGTGTCAGGTGTCCCTGATTTTCACCCCATATTTTCTGTATAAGACTGCCAATCAATGATTGGTTTTCAGGCTTATACCATTTTTTTTCTTCTTTTTTTTTTCTTTTTTTTTTTCTTTTTTTTTTTCTTTTTTTTTTTTCAACTTGAAAAACAAAAACTAGCTTGGTAGAGAAGAAGGATTCTTCTGTACCAGCCTGATTGCAGAACTTTCTTGAAACAACTTGAAAAAATCCTCTTTAGAGAGTGGCTTATGATAAATTTTCAATCTATGGCCATTCACTAAAAGAGGAGTTTGAAACTCATCAATGGTCTTGATTCTTACAGCTCCATTGTTAAAGACCTTGTCAATCTCATATGGCCCAAGCCAATGAGTCTCAAATTTCCCTTGAAAGTCTTTAAACTTGGAGTCAAACAACAATGCCCAATCTCCTTCTTGAAACTTCTTCTCTTTGATATATTTGTCATGCCACTTAGTTCTTTGATATTGAACTAGATCAGTTCTTAGAATTGCTTCTTGTCTGATCTCATCTAGCTCATTCAATTGCTCCATTCTATGCTTTTGGGCTTCCGATAAGTCCATTCCCAACTGAACTGCTATCTTGAAGGTCTTGACTTGGAACTCAATGGGGAGCAAGACTTCTTTCCCATAAACAAGTTCATAGGGAGAATGTCCTGTTGTATTCCTCCATGTAGTTCTGTAGGCCCACAAGGCTTCTCGAAGCCTTTCTGCCCAATCTCTTCTATGTAGATGAACAGTTTTGGTGATGATACTTTCAAGAACTTTGTTTGTGGACTCCACTTGACCATTTGCTTGTGGATGGTAAGGAGTAGATCTTCCGTGCTTGATTTTGTATTCTTCCATCAACTTCTCCACCAAATTTGATGTGAATTGGCTCCCCTGATCTGTTACAATTTCTCTTGGAACACCAAAGCGAGCAAAAATATCCTCATAAAGAAAATGAACAACTGAATTTTCAGTAGCAGATACTAATGCTTTAGCTTCTACCCATTTAGTAACATAATCAGTGCAAACCAATATATACTTCTTTTGATTCGATGGTGGATTAATCGGTCCAATGAAATCTAAAGCCCATTTTTCAAAGGGTTCAATGAGTACCTGTGCTTGCAATGGCATTTCATTTGAGAGGGTAGGTTTCCCTACTCTTTGGCAGCTATCACACCTTTTGACATATTTTTTTGCATCTTTGAAGAGAGAAGGCCAATAATATCCCAAGGAAAGGATTTTATAGGCCGTCCTTTTGTCCGCAAAGTGTCCGCTGCATGGTTCATCATGACATGCCTTAAGAATATCAGGCATTTCATCTTCCCTGACACATCTTCTGATCACAAGATCTGGCCCTGTTTTAAACAATTCGTTAGAAATCCATGAATATCTTTAACTCTCCTGAATAATCTTTCGTTTTTCTCTTGGAAATAAATGTGAAGGTAGTTTCCCTGTAACCAAATAGTTAGCAATATCTGCATACCAAGGGGTCTTAATAGTTACCGCAAACAAATATTCATCAGGAAACTTATCTTCTACAGGAGAATCTTCTTTAGTATTCTGAATTCTAGACAAGAAATCAGCTACTGTATTCTGTTTTCCTGGTCTATCCAACACAGTAATATTGAATTCTTGCAAAAGTAAAAGCCATCTTGTCACTTTGCCATTAGTAACAGGTTTGTTCATTAAATATCTAATTGCAGAATGGTCAGTATGAATAAAAGTTTCATAGCCTGTTATGTAATGTCTAAACTTATTAATCGCATGAACAACAGCTAAGAACTCTTTTTCAGTCACAGTATAGTTCAACTCTGTGGGAGTCAAATTTTTACTGGTGTAATAAATGGCATAAGGAATTAAATCTTTTTGACCCAACACAGCTCCAAGAGCTGTATCTGAAGCATCTGTAGAAATATGGAAAGGAAGTTTCCAATTTGGTCCTCTCAAGATAGGTGCTTCAGATATTCTCGTTTTCAAAGTTTCAAAAGCGGATTGACAATCAGGATCCCATTTAAATTCACAGTCTTTTGTAAGCAACTTGAAGAGTGGAGATGCTATTTTAGTGAAGTTCTCTATAAATCTTCTATAGTAACCAGTAAAACCTAGAAAACTTCTAACATCTCTTTGACAATTTGGAATAGGCAACTTGGAGATGACTTCAACTTTTGATCTATCAACTTTAATTCCATCTCCCGAAATATGATGTCCTAAAACAATCCCTTCAGTAAACATCATAAAGCATTTTTCATGGCTTAATGAAAGGTTTGTTTCTTTACATCTTATGAGAACTTTTTCCAAATTTTCTAATGCCTCTTCAAATGTATTACCATAAACTGTAAAATCATCCATATAAACCTCTACACAATCATGGATTAGATCGAAAAAAATTCCTAGTACTGCTCTTTGGAATGTTGCTGGTGCATTACATAACCCAAAAGGAAGCACTCGGTAGGCAAAAGTTCCCCATGGACAAGTAAATGTGGTCTTATCTTGATCTTCAGGTGCTACCTGAATTTGATTATAGCCACTAAAACCATCCAAAAATGAAAAGTACTTTTTACCTGCTAATGTATCTAATACCCGATCAATAAAAGGCAAAGGAAAGTGATCCTTCAAAGTTGCTTTGTTCAACTCCCTGTAATCAATGCATACCCTCCATTTACCATTCTTTTTAGGTACTATAACCAAAGGAGAAACCCATCGGCTATCTGAAATTGGATAAATGAAGTTTACATTGAGAAGTTTTTGGAGCTCTTCCTTCACTATCTCCCTAAGATTTGGATTCATCCTTCTTTGAGGTTGTCTGATTGGTCTACCGTTTTCCTCAATATAGATATGATGGATGCAAGTCTTAGGATCAATACCCTTCATGTCAGTATACTCCCATGCAAATGCAGTAGAATGTTTTTGCAAGATTCTGGTTAGTTCTTCTTGTTGTGACTTCTCCAGATGTTTATTGATATTCAATGTCTTTTCCGGAAAAATCTCAAAAACAGAATTACCAAATTCTTCCATAGAGTAAAGAGACATTTGTCTTGATGATAAATATTCTATGTCAGATTCCAACTGAAATTGTGTGGGGTCATATTCTGAAGTTACTTCAAAATTTTCTAATGTGTTCAGGATTTGACTATCCTCACTAATCTCAGAAATGGTAAAGACAGGTTGTATAGTGTTCTCATCATCGACCCATTCATTGTCTCCTATTTCTGTAATTGCTCTTGCGGGAGGATACAAATTGAATTTCTTCGTCGAATTACCATTAGAAATGTACATGTCTCCAGATCTACAACTAATAAAAGCATCAGCTGTGGCCAGCCAAGGTCTTCCTAAGATAATTGGATGTCCTCCTAGATTGCTTTTTGGAGTCAAAATCATAAAGTCTACTGGATATTCCCAAGAATCTAAGGAGACTGAAATATCTTCTAATACACCATCTGGTTTAATAACCGATCGATCTGCAAGTTGCAATAAAGTAGGTGTAAAAAGAAGGTTAGGAAGTTTTAATTGTTCCATAGTCTGTCTACTCATAATGTTGATAGTAGCCCCTAAGTCAATCAATGTGTTTGGAATTTCTATTCCATTTATATGTGTCTTGACAATTGGACTTCCTGGATCTACATACTTCTGCATGGTAATTTTTCCCATCATAATGTCTGCAATCTTTCCTACCAGGTGGATTCTTCTTGTGTCCTTTAGCTTCCTTCCTGGTCTTTTGAAACTCAACTCCTTTATGGTTTTTTGCTAGAATAGGAATTTCTCGAATGGCTTGTAGCAATGGAATCTTGATACAAACATTCTTCAATTCATCTAGAAAGTCATAGTTAGGCAACAAAATTTGTATTTCCACCCCCTTATCAATTTGTAGTCTTTCCGGAAAAGGAGGTGTAGATGAAGATACATGTTGCTCAACTATAGGAGTTGTGGATGCTAGCTTTTCTTTTTCTTTTTGAATTTTTGAATTTTGAAGAGATTCTTCCTCAGAACCCTTATTGACTTGAAGAGAGTCCTCCTCAGAGGTATCTTGCTCTTGAATGTCTATAGAAGGTTTTTCTAAAACTCTACCAGATCTGAGTTGTATATCGTTGAGAGGAACAATCATATAGGTAGGAAATTGTTGTCCTTCTACCATATAAGTAGTTTGAGGATTCTTATTGTTAGGATTTGGCAATGGCTGAGCCGGAAGTTGATTTGTCTTCTGTTGGTATGGGAGCATGAGTTGAGGATTTGTATTTTGTTGAGAAGGTTGATGTTGTGGAAATGGCAATGAAAGTTGTTGTGGATTTTGGATTGGAAATTGTGGAGCTTGTTGGTTTTGAAAAGATGGAGGATATTGATAAAATTGAGCAAATCTCCCATAAGGATTTTGCATCCCTTGTACCCATGGCTGATATGAATTTTGATGTTGGGGCCAAGGTTGTTGCCAAGGAGTCCAATTTGGTGGGGTTTGAAGATTCATAGGGTTATTAAACCCTTGAGAATGTTGTCCCTGCCACGGTCTCCTTGCGACAAAACAGAGAGATTCTATTGAATTTGGATCTTCTTGAAAAACAACTTTGAGTCCATGGATTGAAGGACAATCCTTGATCTCATGATTTTCTGAGCAAATCATACATGTTTCTACAACTTTTGCATCCAAGGGACATTCCCTTAAAGCATGTTTCTTTCTACATTTCGGAAAAAAGATGGCTAAAGCATTTGTTTCTGCTTTCTGCTTGTTTTGGATTTTAAGGGTGTCTAGTTGTTCACTAAGACCCCCTAAGATATCAGTTTTAAACTCATCAAGCATATTACCAATCTCTGCCCTACTTACTGATCCAGTTGCAGATTTGTTAGCCCCAATAAGAGAAGAATCCCTAGGCCCTTTTCCAGTTTTAGATCTTCCCCTTGAGAATTGGATACATAGTTCTGTTATATCATGAAATGGGAGTTGAGAAATGTCTCCTTTACCCATCATGTTTAAAATTTCTATCCATTCATCTCTAATGGCTTTTAATAAGAGGGCTTTCAAGGTTTCATTATCTAAGTTGCTCATCTTTGCTCTTTTCAAGTTGTATTGAAATCTTTCAATTAAGTCTTCCAAATTTTCATCTTCTTTTTGCATCATTTTGAATACCTCATCCTTGTGATTGGTGGGCATACAATAATCCAAGTATCTATCCAAAAATGTTTGTTTCATATCATTCCAAGTCCTGATAGATTGAGTGGCTAATCCCATGAACCATTTCAAAGCAGATCCCTTCAAGGTTAAAGGAAATAGTTTGAGTTTTTGAGAATCTTCCATATAGTCATAAGTTCGGCACACTACTTCAAACTCAAACAGAAATGTTTCAGGATCTTCACTTCGTAATCCATAAAAGTTAGGGAGAACAGATGGTGAAATATTTTTCATTGTTGCATGAGTTTCCTCATCAACTATAGGGAATCCAAGAAAATCGTCCCTATTTCTACCATTATTTCCTTCACTATTGTTATCTTCATTATCTCCTCCTCCTCTATCTCCACCTCTATTTATTACTTCCTCTGCCATGATAGCTTCTTTAGAGTCCTTATAGTCCTCTAGTTCTTCTATCAAGGAAGGATGAGAGAAATTTTCTTTGTTTTCAAAGTAGGCTTTAATAGGTGGTATAGGAGAATCCTCTAATTCAGCTGTTCTTTGGCTTCCAAAAATCTTAAGGCTAGGGGTAGATGATGGTGAATCTGGTCTATGCCTTGAAGAAGATGGAGTTGTGAAAATCGAACTCTTGGCTTTAGCTATAAACCTTCCCCTAGAATCTCTTGCTCTATGCATGTCATTTTTTTTAGTTTTTTTTTTTAACAAAAGTTGGGCTAATAATTCTCTTTCTGATCTTCCAGATCACACTAGGTGCAAGAAGAGAGCATACTTAAGAAATTACTAAACCAATAACTCTCTTTTCTGATCCTCTAGATCACACTAGGTGCAAGAGGAGAGCATACTTCAAGAAGTTATCAAGTTTTCCCTTCTTTTTATGATTTTATGTGTTTTTTTTTTAAGAAATTGGCTACCTAGTTACACTTCCCCGGCAACGGCGCCAAAATGTTTGGTCAATTTAGTGTGTCCTAAATTGCTGCATTTAATTGTCAACCCGGGAATCGTAAGCCGATGAAGTGCGGCGCACTATATGTGCAAGATAACCTCTTTCTTATCTTTTTGTCGTTTATGGTCTTTCTAAGGTGAAATGGAAATTCTAAAGTGAGAAACAAGCTTGGTTATAATTGTTCAAGGAAATGATATTCCCCTATAATGATTTTCCAATCTCGAAACTTCAAAAGAAAATTGGAATTACAATGACAAAAGAAAGTAAACTGCTGAAATGGAAAGTGCTGTTAATCTAATGAATCAAAACAAGAAACTAGTGAATATGAAAACTAAACTATTCTTGCTGCCAACCGAACACAAAAGAAACTACGCTTATGGAAATTCAAAGTTGCAATGAAAGAAATCTAAACCAGATTACATCAATTCATTTTCTGACCCTTCATCATTAGACCAGCTATGACTTGAGGAAGTAATCATAAACAACTTGTGTAACTGATATTTAATTTGCAGAAAGTAAACTAATACTAAACCATACACACATGATTCAATCCCTCGCCATCAGTCCAGCTGTGGCTTTCGGAGGCAATTGAAGATGTCGTACATGATTCAATATATTTAAGTTTGCGGAAAAGAAACTAATACTAAACTACACACTTCATCATGCAGCCCCTCACCATCAGTCCAGCTGTGGCTTTCGGAGGAAACTGAAGACGCTATGAGCAGCTTAATATATCTAATTTTGCAGAAAGGAAACTAATACTAAACTACACATCTCATCATGAAGCCCCTCACCATCAGTCCAGCTGTGGCTTTCGGAGGTAGCTGAAGACACTATGAGTAGCTTAATATGTCTAATTTTAACTATTGAATCAGATAAACAAAACTGAAATGCACAAAACAAAACTGAAGTTAAACAAAGACTGTGAAAGAAAACTAGCAGCAGAATAATATCAGTTTCATATCATTAGCGAAAATACGATGAAAATGCCTCGGGGTGTCTACCTAAAACCTGCACAAGAAAACTGATCAGTATTTTAACAATCATAAAAACATAAAAGACAGGAATGCAATGGAAATTACAGAAATGTATGAACATAAATAAAACAACTATGAAATATGAACATGTAATGGGTTATGATACAATGATTACTTAAAGAAATGAAATGAAAAATATATACATTAATACACAGAACCTCGGCTGAGCAGGGGCCCTCTACGCAGCTCCGGTATGATCTTCAAACACTAATTAAGTTATGAAACAGAGTTTTTCACATTAAAAAGAAAGTCATTACAGGCTGGTGGTATTACGGCTCAAGGCAGCGTAATCACCACATAACAGAGTACGCACATCAACTTAACAACTAACAACTATCAACTCACATTCACCAACTCTACGTGCGTATGCAAACGCTCTTTATAAAGCAATAAAATGTAACTGTTTCCTGAAGTTTATGATAGAAGCCAACACGTAGACCACGAAGGCCACGGATTTAGGAGTATGGCCATGTTTGGGAAACGGATCTATGGAAGGTGGGCGCTTAAATTCAACTCCAGAACTTTGCACAGATGTCAATTAACTTCCACAAGCTTGGGAAACGGTCGTATGGATGTTTCTATGCCACGAAACAGAGTCCAGCCGACATAGAACTCCACAGTTGACTTCCACGTGGATGGCTTTGACCGCGGCTTTCCTTGACGAATTTACTTGAACCAATAGGACACGAACCATGTCCTTGTCATTCCTAGCCCGCCCATGTGGCTCGTTTCCTTCGTTGACACCTGTAACATTGATTTCCACAAAATAGCTGCGGAAAGTTGCAGCGGCTGCGGAAAGTGACAAGTTTCCGCAGCTGTATGAACAAAATCTAAATCAAATAGAAAACACACAAACAGAATTAAAAACCATGTTAGATACCCTTTTGCACATGATATTGACAATTTTGGAGGTTTAGGTGAGTGAAAGAGATATGGAAAAGTGTATGGAAAAGAGACAAATTCTGGACTCAACACTGGTTGGGTCCTTATAAAACACCGATTGGAGTGCCCATGATACTTGTGCATTCAAGGAAAGCAATAATTCCTATCTCTTGGGGATTGCATTCATCAGGGATTGTGCAAGCAAGGTAGGTTGTGTAGAGGCTGAGAATTGGCTATGTGTTGGTCATTTTTGTTCATGACAGTGTGAGACAATTAGCTAAGTATTGGAGGGCTCTTGTGAGAATATTTTTGTATGTAATTGTTTCATGATCCATGATGAATATACAATAGCAGATAGTGGGGTTTTTAGTTGTAATCTTTCCCCGAGAAATTATCTGTTTTGTGTGTGATTTGATTCTTCTTTACTTCATGTGATTGGTGATTGTGTTTTTAATTCCGCAAAATATTTGTAGAAGTGATTCAGTATTTAACTTTATTACATTTTTAGATTGGGTGAATCCAATATATACATGCATGTTGTATAATTTCTACACATTCCATGATCCTATTGAATTAGTAACTAAACTCATGAACCATTTAAGAGGTCTATCCTTCAATGTTGTGGGAAACAATCTCAATTTTTGAGTGTGTGATAAGTAACCGTAATGTCTAAAAATTAATTAAAATTCAAAGAGAAAGGCTTCAGAATCCTCTGACCTCATACCATGGAAATTGGGAAGGAAATATGGAGGGATGCACTTCATATTCACACTGACATCAGTATCTTGGATGGGAAATCCAAGAGGATCTTATTCATTGCCATTATCTCCATCCATCTCTTCCACCTTCTCTGCCACCTCTTCTTCTTATACCTGCAAAACTAGGTGGTGATGTGGCTCTTATTTCACCACGTGATCAAGTGGGGGGGTTTGGTGTTGGAGAAGTATTTTTAATTTTTTTTCTTTTTTTGAAATGAAATACGCCTAATGCAAATTTTTTTTTTTTGTAGAAAGAAAAGAAATGAATCAACTAGGGAAGAAAACAATTCATGCTTTTACACCTCCCTGGAAATGGCGCCAAAAATTTATGAGCCTCAGTATTGCAACAAGAATGTTGCAACTCCTAAGGCTACCAACTTTAATTATCAACCTGGGGTTCATACAAACTTAAGAGGTATCGACACTACATGTGCATCATAAAATGTGTCCTTATTTTGTTGATCTAATGTAATGGAGTTAATTTCATGAAATCAAAGTCTAAAATAATTGCATAAATGGAAGTGTTTTATGAAAATAAATTAATCCTAGAAAAGAACAACAATTGTAATTGAAATCCTAAGAGCATGAATTCAAATAAAAATTCCTAATCTAATTAGCAAAAATGAATATACTAAGTGGTGTTTATTCTTCCTCAATCATGTCTTTATATCCTAGGGGTCATTATTCAATCCTAAGAGACACAAACCAAGCTTTGGGAGCAAATATGGTCAATTTTACATGTGTTATAGGAGTGCTACATGATGTTCTATTTTTGCTGCAGGAAGTTTTGTTTTGGAAATAACTCACCGGATCACGGATCACTAAGTAAATAAAATGAAAATGGGATGGGACAAATTTTGTTATTAATTATGATGTCTTAGGTCTCCATTATAAGTGTAATCACTCCAAAATACCCTTGTTCACTTGTGCTAAAAAATAACAGAAAATTACTACTCTAAAATCTAGAAATTCAAGAACTAGTGAGCTAGTTAATCTATCAAATGGCCAACCTAATCAAGTGAAAATGCAATGGGGTAAATTTTGTTATTAAATTTAAAATTATTATGACCTAATACAAGTGGAATAAAGTCAAATCTCATCAACCCATTCTAAAAAATAGCATAAATTTACTACTATTTCGCTACAAAGCATTTCAAAAATCTTATAGTAACCAAATCTAAGTAGCTTGATGATTAAGATGGCCTTCCAAATTTATTCCAAGGATTAATAATGATTTTGACCCTATAAAAAACCTGCAAAAGAACTCACTTCAATCATTTAACTCAATCCTACATCAAGAAAAGAAACAATACTAAATACATAAATATGCAAAACAAAAATAAGAGATGCATGTGAATAAGAAGTGACAAGAACATAAATAATTTGTGCAAGAGGGCTTTGAGGCTCCTGGGATGGCCAAGCCCAAGGAGGACTCAGAGTACTATGGAAGAAACTAAGCCTTAGAAGCTAAAAATGGCACCAATATTCATTATTGAATTAGTCCAAGTACATCCCTACCCAAAAAGAAAGTGGAGCTGCCAGAAAGAAATTTTTCTACACAATAAAACTAAACAATACATGCCCCTAGAGGCCAATTTGAGTTGGTACTTATATAAAATTATGAGGAAGCATTCTCCTTGAAAGGAGTAAGATTTACCCTCCAAAATCCATAAAATAGTGGATTTGGTTCCCAACACTAGGAGTTTGCACTAAATGACAGGGAACACATTCCTAGATTTTCTCAATCATCGGAATTCCATAATCTCTCCATAATTTCTCAATGATTTCATGATATTTTTTTCATTTATTTTCCAATATTGATCCTACAGTAGTAGGGAACAAGTCCCTAAATTATCTCCTTCTTGAAATCTTTATAACCTGCCCAATATTCTCACAATATTCTACCAAAAAAAAAAATTACTAGGCACAAATATGAAATTATCTTTAAACCTTCATAATGAACATATTAAAGTTAAAAATATGTCATCTAACGAAAAAAGGGAGAATTAATTTTTTGAAGGATGTTCATATGGGCCTTCATATCTATCTAATTTGGAGGCCCATCACTTATTTATATTTCACTCACTTTAATATAAAAAAATAGATACTATACACATTATTCTTCTATGTTCCTTTGACTTCCATTTTTATAATGGGAGTAAATTTTTTAAAAAGGGGTTTAAATCGTCCAGAAAAAACTTGTCTCATTAAAGTAAAATGGATTTAGAACTTGAATTGTTTAAAAAGCTAAATGATAAAGCTCCAAAAATTGTTGCAAATGTAGAATGGATCAACCATCTTGATAGCCCATCCTCTAATTAATTGTAAGAAAAATGTAGAACTTCAAAATGGCCTTCAATCAAGCTAATCATTCTTGCATATGAATAATACAAATAGTTGATAGATAAGTACTAGTAATTAGAGATTATAAGCCATCGATTCTCATTCTTATAAGAATGACTATAAACTTTCTGGAAATATCATATAATATAAGACCAATGTTTAGTAATATTGCCTTATTATTAATGAATTTTTCATTGATTACAAAAAAAAAAATTATAATATCGAGCCAATGGAAAATAGATAATTATGTAATATTGTAAGAATGTTGAGAATTTCAACTATAATATCATATGATCTACATCTTACCAAACACTTAAAAATTATCACTATATTAAAACAATGAATTTTGTTTGATGTCCTGTATAACTATATATCTTGATAACTATGGATAAAGTGTTCAAGTATGGTACGACTTTCCAAAATGTAGGCTTTTCATCCTTGTAAACATGATGCTTGTTCTTCTAGCATCATCCATTCTCTTAGAAAGCACACCCATGATAATATGGTATTCATGACTACTTGATGCCAAATTATTTATAATCAATATTTTGCAATAGTGAGACTTGTAAAACCATCATGAAAAGAAACTAGAACAATTAAAATCATCTTATATATTTCTACTCGCTACATCTACAATATCTACCATTTTATATGCAAGAGGGCCTTAAGGATATTTATTGTTTCATCAAGACCATGTAATCCAATATAAAAAGGAATCGAACAATATTTAAGTGCATACATGTTTTTAGTAAAATATACATGTACAATCAATATTCATTTCAAACAACATAGGAGTAACCCTTAGGGTGACTAAAAAATAAAAGGGGTGTGGATTGCATCATGGAGAATGCATTAGAAAGTCACAATTTTGAGTCTACATATGAAATTCTTGAGCTTAATGTTTTCCTAGGCCTCATCAACATAAAACCCAACATTGTAAGGGTCGATGGGTAAAAATTGATAGCCTATTTGAACTCGCTTTTTTGAAGTAATAAGAATGAGGGCCCTAGAGAAAATTGAGAGAAGAATAAATGCAGTAGCTCTAGATTCATCAGAGAAATGGTGATGGTTTTGAAGCATAAACACCACCGTAATTATAAGGCATTAAAGAGATGAAAGCATTGTTGCAAGGGAGAGGAAAGCTTAAGGAAGAAGCTTGAAGCATTCTAGAATGAGATCTTTGCAAATATGGTCTCTGGTTGATATTTCTATGGCAGTTACTAGTCAAGATTTATATAATTCCTTTTCGATCTTCCTATAGTTCTTGATCTTCCTAAAAACCATAATTGAGCTTTATATAAAAATTTCCAAATTTCAACAACTACTATCCATGTTCCCACCATTGCTTATTTCATTGATAGTTGGAATGAATCATAATGGATGATGTGGCATGAAAAATGCCTTTAGTGTGGCTACATTTCCGAACTATTAAAAATGACATTGACTATTGTGGGGATATCAATACGAAATCAAAATGGTTTACCCTGCCAAGATCACAACCACCTAGGAATCAATTAATAATCACAAGGTATCTCTTTAACATAAACATTGAAAATTGAATCCACTACCCTCCCAAAATACCAACTCATTATACAAATAACATGTAGAACAATCTTCTATTGTGCAATGTGGAAATATTTAATGTTTCTTAAAAATGATACTTTTAATGTTGTAATAGTTGTAAATTTCTTATGATAGTATATTTTTTTCATGCTGATCATCAAATATAAGGAGGATGTGTAGACATATATTTTCTTAAATAATTGATATAATCACATTGAAAAAATAAATGTGTTTTAAAATTTTAATATTGTTTATAAATATATGGTGTTCTCACTACAACACACCCCTCTCATTATTAGCTTGTTTGAGAGAAACAACACAACCATCATTTTATATTTAACAATAGTAATGTCTAACCCTCAATTGTTCTAATTTAGTCTTGGGAAATGGCTTTCAATGTCACATTTATTCATTAATATTGTTCTTCCCAATCACTTACAAAAAAATTTAAAACGTCATATGATGTCACCCCTAATACAATAAATTTCTTGTGTAGTGTTATAATCCAACTAGCCAACTCATATATATGATTTCCTAATTTTTTTTGCACCTTTCACAAAGTAATCCTCTATATTTACACCATCCTCCTTGAAAATTAAAAATGGTATCCATCATCCTACTCCTACATCCACAATCATACTCATTATCTACTTTCCATTCTAAATTCCACCCATCCCCAATTCACCATATTACATATGTTGTTTTCCTATTCGAGAACCCTAGAAAAGAATGTTGTAGCATGCATTATTATCCCAACAACAATTTTCCTCATTTGTTCTCTCTCCCTTCCTACACCTCATTTCCTAATTCCCATTGTGCTCTCCATTTCTATAGAACAAAGATGGCATCATATCTACCAAATTGATGATCCATAACTTGTTATGGATATTCCACTGCATAGTTCATCACAACACCATAATGATACATAAAATCCAAAACCTACACCATAATGATTGTTTTACTTATAGATTTATTAATTTTTTTTATTCATGCACACAATATATAAAATGTAGGAATAAAAGAATAAAAAATAAAACACTCACAACCATAATAACATAAGATATGATCTAGGCAACCCTTTCAAGAGAACTAAAAGTATAAGGTAAGGTTTCTCTACTCTCTCTTTCTCTAAATGAAAATGGATGCAAGTACAAAGGAGTGAGACCTATGGCCCATGGGTTGTTCTAATACACAAACCTTCTTTCTTTTCTCTCTCTCTCTCTATCCATCTTAGCTACTCTACTCAACTATGGAACAAAATGCACTCAAATTGAATGGAACCCCTTTTCCTCCTAGTGGCTTTGTTATAACGTAGTCTAATAACCTCATAGTGGTTTAGCTTGACTCCTTAAACTCTTAACTAGAGTTACATTATTGAATCTTATAGAGTATTCTTCATTATGATCATGTGACTAGCCCATTTTCCATGAATAATTGGAGATGCCATGGCATCATCTCAAATCATGGTGGTCAAAATAGGAAGGTCAACTCTGGGTGGCATAACTTTTGTATAAAAACCCTAATTGAGGTGATTTTGATGCCATTCAACAGATATTTATGGTATAATAATGTTATGGGAAGCATGTTTAAGTAGAAAAGTCCCTCCTCGAAACAAATTCTATTTAATTCCTCAAACTTCTTCTCAAAGATTTCAGATCCTAATTCACCAAATTGGGACCCACTGGTAATAGTGGTCGTATTATTTTATTCCTCCACCTATTCCACTCTAAGAGAATTGAAATGGATGAAAAATAATATAGTAATCCAATCTGGAACAATTGAGGAGACACAATGATCAACATCTCGCCCCAACATAGAAATGGTCTCAAATTCTTAAATATGAACAAGATTATTTTCCTCAGAAGGGATATATCGTGTGGTCCAATGCTCGTGTCACCATCCAAAAAGTAGATATCATGAAAAGTCAACTCCTATTTGCTAGTGAGGTTCACAACATCCTACATAGCACTACTATACTTCTACAAATGGAGGTTTTTTCCAAGATTAGTCCTCATTAGGTTGAAACACAAAATGCTTCATCTCTTCTTAAAATTCAAGAACACACAAACACACACACACACAAATATATAAGTTTCATTGCACCCTCTTATCCTCATATTTCTATAGAAACAACAATATCCCACCACCTTGGCCATCAATATTCTCTTTCTACTTAAACTCCACTATCATTTTTCCAAATAAACAGTCACATGAATTATACAACACTTCCTTTTCACATTCAATAGTAGCTAACAAGGACCTATCTTTGGAGTGTGATTTCTCACTTCACCCCCAACATAGTTACTCAAGACATACGGTACAATGTATGTAGTTATTGGGATATACATTTTGTTTCTAGTGTGATTTCTTTAATCCTTAACCTTCACATTCTATTTGATGCTAGAATTTGAAGGCATCTTCAACTATGACAATAATTTGAGTATCACATATGTGTCCCACTCCAAGTTGTATCTCTTTTGCATCACACTATACATCCTATAAATGTTCTCAAAATACCTAAGGGTACTCCTAAGATTGCACCTTTTAGAGAAATATTAGTTTAGGGATGTAGATTTCTAAGGTCTCTCTCTAGCTACCAAACATACCTTCTATCATTTAGTCCTCTCCTAGGGGAAACTGTTAGTCCCACCAACCAAATAAAATGTGTGTTATCACCAATATGGTTGTTACACTCCCCATTCCCTGATAGTTCTCATTTTTTTAGCATCATCTTTAAAACCATCCCGACAAAGTGATTTAGCCTATATATTTGAATAGTAATAGTAATTGTCATTAATAAGGGTTTGAACTTCACCATTTGGTATAAAATGTATTGTCAAATTTTAAACATCAATACTTGAGATCCTTGAAGTGATGGAGTTAAAAATCAATGTGGTGGCCATTCCTAAGGTAGTTATAGTTATACTTGGTCAAATATTTGAGCAATAAAGTTTTACATGTCATTAAGGCATAATGCATAGTGCATGATTTTGGAATAACACAATCAATTTAATAAAAACTTGTTACAAAAATTGACCCCTTCGAAATTTTTCCGATTTATTACAACTTTCCTCTTATTAATCATGATGCAAAGGCTTACAAAAAATTAATTCCTTAAGGCTTACAAAGAAATCCATGGCTTCAATCTCATGTTATGATACTTGTCTGTAAAGCGATTATCAACTTGATTTCCCAAAATAATAGATAAATGTGGTTCATGGACATAGCTAGTACAATAAATCACAATTAACACGTTTCCTGATTTTGTAGTCATATGGTATGATAGTGTATGATGTCGATTAAAGTAGTTCAGGCACCAAGGCCTATGCTCATTTAGCTATTGGAGACATGCTCACATTTTGGTAGTTTCATTTTAAACACAGTTCCCATGAAGAAATCAGATTGTCACATAGTTCCACGTGGGTGAGAGGAATCATTTTGTTGATTTCCTGTTTCACAAATTAGAATCTCTTTGAGGTGGATATCATCTCTAAATGGGCATCAGTTTCTCATTGGTGCCATCAGTGGGAGCTTGTGCTATATTGGTTACTTCAGTCCTCTTCGACAGATTTTCCTCCCCCTTCATTTCTTGTACTTGATTTATTAATCATGCCTAGTCCTTTATTTTTAATCAGTACTTTATGAATAAGCATCCAATTCCTTTTTTAACCTTTTCCTTCTCGTTTTCATATTTTTAACATTTTTAACCCTTTGTTTCTAGTTTTCATATTTTTATTATTCAATCACTTGATTATTTAATATTTGTTTAATAATTTTTTTTTAATTATTATTTGTCAACAATTAATTCAGTATAAAAAATTATAATTGTTAAATCACAATAAGAATTCAAAAATATTCATTGTTATTTCTTCTTTTTAATTAAATGTTCTCCAATGTTCTCTTTGACATTTAAATTCAGTTTGACCTATGAATTCTAATTATTCTAGAAGGTTCTTATTCTTAATTTTTTTATTTTTTTTCATGCACTTATATAAACATATTTTCTGCTCCATTGATCATTGAATATGGATAGATTGACCACCTTAAACTTGAACATAATCCCCTTACCACTCAGATAATAACAACCTCCAAAAATAAAATTACCCATATTTTTTTCCTCCATTGTCTACTCATAACAAAGCGCATCAACATATATGTTCATATTATATCAGTCAAGGAACGACCCTTGTGCCTTTGGTCTCTATACACAGGCGTTATTGCTATCTCGATAGAAAATTGAGAACATATATATGCTTCTTGTGGTCATTTTGAAATGGACCCCCAAGGTTCAGACTAATCATTGAAAGCCAAATGTGTCAAGAAAGGTAATTGAAATACATGTGACATCAACGATGGAATATTTCAGCATCTTGGTTGAAAGATTGGGAGCAACATAGATGCATTGTGAATCGGGTGGAAAAATTGGAAACAATTTTCATGACCAACATAAGGGTGTTGTATATTAATCACTTAATGTCGGGGAATTTTATTTCAAGGTGTCATTTTATGCTGATTTCATATTGTGGGAATATCTTGGAATTTGATGGTCATGAGAGGCCAATTGTTTAATTCTGAGATATTTTCGAAATCCGCAATCAGTTAACTTTTCATGTCCTTATATTCCAATATGTTCCTATAATTAGAAATCCATGTAATTTTAGGAATTTCAAGTCATTCACTTACTTAAAAATCAAGATCAACATCATTATTAAAATAATTAACATTTAGGCAAGCACAGGAAAGTGAAATGTGGAAGAGGAATTTCCCTATGAAAGTGAATTGATTTACATGGCTCATCATACACAACAGACTACTCACATGGGAGAATTTGGAAAAAAAAGAGGTTTTCAGGGACCAAGGTGTTGTCCACTCTGGATATCAACACACAAGGAGACCCAACATCTACTTCTGACTTGCCCTATTGCAATTTTCATATGGGAAGAGATAATTTATGCTCTCGAGATCACCCCACGGTGGATAAGTCATCCATTTTTTCTTGTCTTGCCAACTAGACTTCCTATAATCCAAAACGCAATACCATCCCTCTATACATCTTCTGGGGAATCTAGATTTTCAGGAACAACGCCATATTCAAGAATAAAATCCCATATTTCATACACACTTCCACGAAATTTGTAGCCTAGAAATTATCCCTGCAATCCAACTCACAACCAACGTCATAGGCCTCACAAGAAAATCAACACACACAACACAATATGATATTTCGATGGTGCCTTAGCAAATGGATTATGTGGTTTTTAGTCCATTATTTCCATAATCCCATCAATGGTCTATAATTTCTATTGGCATGGAGTCATGGTACCAACACTAGAGCATAGGTTTTTGCATTATGGGGGACATTTAAATGTGCTAAATGGCTTACTATGGAGGACATTCAAGAATTTGGGGACTCAAAGATAATGAATGACTGGGCCAATGGTAGGTCCACTTCACAGGTTCATGCTCTTGTTCACTGGATGGAACAAATTAATTTATTGTATGACGCTTTCTCTTCCATCCAGTTCTGCCACATCTACTGGGAACAAAAGGCCCCTGCAAACCGGATGTCCAAGATAGGATAGTATGGTACTCCTAGGCAGATTTACTATGAGCTTATCGAAAATGGATCTATCGTCTATATTGAATCCATTATCCTCTAGTGACTTTATCTTCCTACAATGTTTTCATATCAATTTGATTTTTTTTTTAAAGTAAGAAAGCTATAGAAACAGAACATTTGTGGGAAAATCTAAGTCATATCTTTCTTCCATGTTCCACTTAGGAGTCTATCATGAACTATTTTTTCTGTTTTCTACCAATAGATCCTACTAGCTTCCTTTGTTGTATATGGATTATTCTAATAGCTACTCTCTATTATCATGCTCTGCACTTTTTGGAACATGCTTTATATGGTATCTAGCTAAGTGGATTTCAATTAGAGAACATGTAGCATCTTTTGTTTTCTGATGAAATGGAGTTTTTTTCTTTTGAAAAAAAAAAGGCAATTCGTTATGTTTCTTCTGATATTTAGCTAGGCATAAATGGATTTGGTTGGCATTGATGAAACAAGTGAAAGAAAGAGTTCTTTGCAATGCCTCAATTGATTTAAAAATTTATCCAAAGATCTGTAATTCATGCAAATATAAATAAATTTCTAGGTATAAACTGCAATTGGCTGAAAATATTTTTGTTAGGAGCATTACAAGTAGAAACATAAGTGTATAAAGAAATTTAATACAAAATATTAATGCCAGTGGAATACGAACAAACTAGATTAGAGTCCAAAGAATCTACTCATGTGATTCAATCTCATTCTCTTAATCACACCTATTCTCGATATGTAGAATAATAATTCTCTAGAAGGAATAATAATACATGACAATATTTTTTGAGTCCTATGAGATCTCATAGTAATTATATCATTTAAAATAAATAAGGGAATTACTATATTCCCACTTATAATTGCAATGATATGATATTCTCATTATTGATCTTGCAAGCATGGAGGATATCCTCATATTTAATTTTCTAAAATACATAAAATGAAGTTCAAACTATGATGCTACAAAATATCTTCTTGGAATGACTAAAAGGAGAAAAACATATCCACGTGGATATAAAGATATTGTATTGAGAAAAAAAATCATTTTGAAGGGGATTATAAAGGAACTTAAAGGATAAAATGTTATATTTATATAACAGAAGTCGAAAACCAATTTCCAAGAAAAATAAAAGGTAATCCCAAAGATATCAATGTTAGATGTGAAGCCCAAGAATACTCCAAAAGGTGGTTGATGTTGACCACTTCAGTCTTCAACAAACTGAAAACCACTTCTCTCAACTTATTATGCCAATTTCCATTGACAATTTATTACTCACTGAATTCTAGAAATTTCATTGTGTAGTCATGAAAAATAACATGAATATAATTCTAGAGCTTTATCCATCGTATATAAATATGTATTTTTCCTCAGCTTGAGAAATCCAACCAAGGAAAGTCTTGTACTAAAATTAAAAGCCTATAATTTTCTTCTTATTAAGTTTAATTTCTTCTTGTTTAAAATATTTATCTTCTATTGTCTCTGAGAATTCAATTATTGTAAGTTTAATCTCCTCTAGTTTAAAATATTTGTCTTCTATTGTGTCTGAGAATTCAATTATTTTTCTCGATCTCTGATTCCCATCAACTGGTATAATATCTTAGCGTTATATTAAAGTTGAGCATTGATATTAATTTTGAGGCAACCCGGGATTTGACTGCGAGAGATTTGCAACAACGACGATTACATAGTACCAGCATGGTTCAGGAACGTGCAAGTCATGGATGCAGTCATCCTTCATCCTTTGTATCCTGAAATACACTTGAAGCTGAAGAACCCAATTATCTAATCTCTCATAATTTACCTCTCCATCATACTTAGGCAAATCAAACTTTATGCCAAGTTTCAAAAATGGAGTTTTACCATGTATGTTTCGATAATTTGGAGATTTTTGTGAAGGGGTTGATGTGGAAGATGATGATGGTGAAGATGGTGGTGAGGATGGAGGTGACAAGAATGGTGGTGTCAAAGGTGGTTTATCACCATTCCCTCTATTCCATTTTGGAGTATTTTCCCCATATCCTCCATCTTCTCTTGAAGACTTATCTCCCTTTTGAGGATTGGAGTTCTTACCTTGCAACCTTGTGTTTCTATCTTCATAGAGAGATTTCGCCATTTTTCTCATGTAAAATAATTCTTTTCTGAAAGCCTTCTCATCCTTTGACATATTTTCAAGCTCTTACTCATGTGCCATGATTGTTGAAGCTTCAGGTGAAACTTGAGATGAAATTTTTGGTGGAGATTTTGGAAATTGTGCTCTCCTCGTACTTGAACTAACTTAAGGACTTGCAACCACAAGCTTTCATTCTCCTCTCTTGAGTTTCAACCTTGTAAGCATCAGAAACACTTGAAAAAAAATTAAACCCTCAAAGAAAAAAATAACCAAATCTCTAATACCAAACTGATCTTTATTTGATAGTTTGAGAGTTTATGGTAAAATTTGCAAGTGAAAATATTAGGGTTTTTAAACACTTGTCAATTTAATTAACACATTAACATGCTTTAAAACTTATTTTTTTATAAATTAAAGAAGACATCAGTACCATAAAAGTATACACAAAACATCAAATGATGAAGTGTTACACAATATTTTGTCGTACTCCCTCTTCCATACCCGAAGTGTAAAGTCGCAAAGTGACAAAATCTGTGAAAACATGTTCATCATGAATGAAATGCTCAAAACATCCATGAAGAGATGGAGAATAAATGTATTAAAGAAACTCCAGAGAAAAATATTTAAAACCCTAATTTAGAACCCCAACACAGTTCTTTCATCCATGGTCTAGCGCTTGTCACCATGTTTATAACCTATGAACAGTGCTGACAGTGGGGAAATTAAAGTAAAAAATCACATTGGTCCTCTTCAAGAAAGTTTTCCAAAAATGGAGCAGAAGGTTCATCTACTCGAATCCTCGAGAACGAAATTTTGGTATCAGTTGGCTGAGGATTGGGTCGAATTCTCCCTTTTTTAGTCCTTCATCCTTTATTTAAGGATTCCCCCCCTAAGACTTGGAAATTTCTCCTTCTTTTATGGATCCTTAACCTCTTCAGCCTCCCTATAAATGAATTCCATGCTTTCCTCAAATGGTTGGTTGTTGTTGCTTGCCTTTCTAGTGCTCGAATGTGCCTAAATGTTACCGAAATTCTAAGCAGAGGGAGTGCTTGAAGTCTTTTCTTGGATTTGGAAACCCAAACCGAAGGAGGCTTCCAACATCAATGCACCAGTTGTATGCTTCCCTCTTAGATTTATCAATAATACAAAGAATTTTTTACTTTCCATAAGCTTGTCAATGATTACTTGCTTAGTATGATTCTCCTTGATTTTTCATATGGTTTACATTATAAGTAAATATATTATGCTTTCTTCATTTTTCATTGTTTGATATCTCTTACATGTATTAGTGTGAAAGGAATAGCGAGGAGAGAGCTTGGAAGTGAGGAGATCGGGATTAACATCGAAAAGCAACTGCACAGGAGTGAGGTAGGTCATCTTTCATTCTCATGTAATTTTGATTTAAGCTAGTAGAGTTTTCTTGTTTTTGTCTCGTTTGTTACTAGAACCACTCATTGAGCTAGAGGGATTGCGTTTATCCGTAGAATGGATTCCCTAAATAAAAAAATGGCGACTCCACTGGGGAGCCTATAGCCTTTTTGAGTCCTCCTTTTGTATTTTTCCTTCTTGTTTAGTTTCGCCAACCATTGAAAGACCCTTTATTTGGATTGATTTTCAGTATGTATTATGCTTTGAAGGTGTCCTAGGGTATCAGATCTAGAGTGTATTCTTGATTTTTGTTTGTTTTTCCCCTATTTACCTCCATCAGCGTGTTTTTATTAGTGGCAGTCGCACTTCCAACACTTATTTTATCTAAAATAGTCACGTTGTAGACCTTTGGTGCCAATTTGAAGTCTGTGTTGGTGATTGAATATGAAGATTTTTAGGGTCTCTACTGAAAAATCTACTATATTTTGATCCATAAGGATTTTTCTCTACTTTCTCTACATCAAGTTTTAATTTATTTCTTTCGGTTTCTTGGTGGAATGGAAAAAAATGACCTGTGATTGAAGTAGTAAATTGGTATTTTTGATTGAGTCTTTCATGTGTTTAGTCATTTAAAAGTTTTTTTTTTCTTCTTTTATTGTTGGGAAAATACTATTTTTCTCTCAGTGGAATAGTAGTAGTTATTTTTCAATCATAATAAATTACTTTTTCAATTAGTTAGTTTTAATTTCAAAAATTCACTTTTAATTAAGTGCATTAGATTACTTGCATATTTTTTTTTCTTTATGGAATTCATTATTGAGAATAGATCACATTTTTTGGTAATAAAATTATTGTTATCTCCTTTAATTGCAGAGGTTTAGCTAGTAAGCCCAAAAACTAGCAATCCACGCCCTGTTCTTTGGTTATGGGCCAAACATTATTCTCCGACAAGAAACATTGGGTTCTGGGGATGAAATATGTGCTATACTACGGAGTCTCTACCCGAGGTGGTATTTCATGGGGTTGGATGCAAATGTAAGCTCGATGTAATATTCCTACTTAGCCCAAGCTAAGAGGAATATCCAATTTTGTTTCACTTTCTGTTTATTGAATAAATGAACCAAGGAGGACATGTAAAACTCCTTAAAACAATGAATAAATCCATGCCTATGTGAACAGAGACAAATATGGGCCATTTAAAATAAACACTTGCAGGTGTGAATGGGTTTGAACTATGAGACTGAGTCAACCTTGACCAAATCCACAACGCAGTCTAGATTCAATGTACCTCATGGATACACAGCGCAGTTCTAGATGGAGGCTCCAAATGTGAAAGGAGATAACTCATTGGATTGGTTTAGGGTTTGACAAGGCTTTTATCTTATAAAAGGAAGAGGAAAGAAACATGATAGGGTTGTTGATGATTATCATTTTCTGAAGATATTTTCTGTTTATACATTTCTGATTCTCTGGCTATTTAGCTGAGAATAATGTTGTTTAGCATTGGGTGTTCCTGAGCAGGAATCCAACCTCCTTCCTTGACCAGCTCTTGGAGGAGCCTTGTTTGTCTTGTCCACTATATGGCATTTGTCCAAGCTTCATCTTACACCGACAACACTGGTCCTATTTAGGAGTGGGTTGTCCTTGTGAGCTACAACAAGTAGAGGATAGATCTCTTTAGATCTATGCAGCTCTAGCACCCATTTTCAATGGGAAATTAATCTATCCCTTTGACAAGAGTGTTCTAGACCTTAGGAGCTTCAAATATAGATCTTGGCATCAGGCTAAAGTGTACTCAGAGTCTACAGTGAAGTCCCTTTCACAGTACTGCGTTATTTGCAGTAGCACAGTTGCAGGGTGTTTTGGCATTAGTTTGGAGGAGAGATCTCTAGTGATTGGATCCTTCCTTTCACTATGGTGATCCATGGATTGGCCATTCAACCCATGTTTGTTTCAGATATGATCTGCTATACATGTTATACTTCAAAATTTTCTGAATATTAATGTAGATCTGTAACTTAGATCTCAAATCTACTCTTGTACTTTCATGTTTTGTTGAGATCCCCAAGGGGAATGTATAAAGGACCTTTCTTGTATAAAGATCTGAATTAGATCCATATTTTTGTGTACAGATCTGCTCTATATCTGAATTATAATATACTTCTACTTAAGCCCCTATAAAATAATGTTGTCATGGTTACGCAGACTTTTCTTGTGGTTGCAGCACCTCATTCCTCAGGGTTTATTCTTGTAAATCCTTCCTATTGTACAATGTATAAGCTATTGTGTAAAGTTATTTTGCTGATTTATAGCTGAAACGTGAGTTTCCATACTAATCTCCTGCAAGTATTGGGCTGAAATGCGTTATTTTCCAGCAGTTTGTTTTGTATTGTTGTAGTCCCCTTCTTTGGGCATTTTCTAGCTGCACTAGGTGTGGGGAGACCTGTTTAACCCACCTAGGAGGATTTTTTTTAATCCCTCTTGGATTTATGCCTTATATTGTCATATCTAAGGGATCAAAGTGTTGGTTTCCAATCCTATAGCATCCTTTCCTAAAAAATTGCGTTTTTCAGGCATGCCTTGCTAGCAGTCCCGATTTTGGGATATTACAGTGGTATCAAATATTTCTTGGCTTAGCATGTGAGTCTCAAGATAAAGATCAATATGATGAAAATAATGAGCCTTCTCTCATCAATTCTCAGATCCAGAAAGGACTTCTCTAAGGAGGTTAAGGAGATAGAAGAAGAGAAGAGGAAGAACCATGCACTTCCTACTATCACAAAGCAGAAGATAAGAAGCATGGAGGACACTTGGATCATCAGATCCTGAGTGAGTACCTTTTTTATTACAAGTCTCAACCTAGAGCCTTCATGGAGACTCTAGCCTTCCCACAGTTCATTCAACTAAAGGAAGGGAGGAGACCCTGGAGCAAGGGAGAAATCAAGGGCAATAGATTTCTATTGTGCACTTTTGATGGGACTTCTGCAGCCAAAGCTTGGGCAAGAAGACTCAATGAATTTTTCCTACTACATCCAGTGGTAGAGAGAGAAGCAGTGGAGATTGCAGCGCTACACCTGAAGGGTGAAGAAAGCAATTGGTGGTTCAGCCATGTGAGACATGAAAAAGTATCTTCTTATGCAGATTTCACTCAAAGGGTGATCAAGGGATTTGAGGAAGCGAAGTCCTCACTATCTCTTGAGGAGACTTGCACCAGAACTATGATAGCCTTGGAGGAACAGCCTTCAACACCTGCAGTTGAGGGAGTCAACATTGTAGAAGAGGGGACTCTTGCAGCCATACAAGATGTTCCCAAAGACGATCAAGGTATGATTGTGTTTCCACCACCTATTATTGCAACAAAAAAATTTGAGGGTTGTGGAAACCTACTGTTGTATGACCCAGAATCATCACTTACTAATAATCTAGAGTAGTAGAGTTGCACTGCACTGTCCAAGAGCAGCAGTGAAAAAAGGAGGACACATTTCTCATGGGAGCAATCATATGTCAGCTTCATTCAGGAAGTAATGGAGACAAGGGGTATACATCTTGAGATGAGAAACATTTTCTCCTCTCTAGATGACACTTTCTCAATGAGTATGCCACAGCTCAAAGAGAGACTTCTACTTGAAGCAGATCCAAGACCCCACTAGTTTTGGAAGACCATGCATGAGGAGGAGGTCTCATCAAGAGATCCCATGAAAGGTGCACTTCAACATTTCATGAAGTGCAAAGTTCTTCAACAGTTTGAGGAGGTTCTTCCCTTCTCACAGTTGGATCTTTATGGATTTAAGGAGGAGCAGATAGATGATGGAGGACATATTAGGATGGATAACATCTCTCATGCTTGTGTTGGACATTTCTTGAGCCCTACACATCATGATGGGAGGTTTTTTCCTACCACCTATTTGGGTCCTTATGGGATCAAATTGATCCTTGAGAATATTGCATTTCAATATCCCATGAAATGCAAAGAAATACATTTGATTTGGGAGTATGGTAGCCCTCATGGGAGGAGTACCAATATTAAGGATGGAAGGAGACATCCACAAATGTTTGATTGGATGTGGATGAAGAGCAAGAGGCTAGTAGGCCACTTGCAAATCTATGATACCGGGCAACAGGAGGCTTGGCTGCGCTAGTTACTTTTGAAAGAGTTTGGCCATCATCCTTTTTCTAAGGGTATGTGGAGGAAAGATGTGTGGCAGGATACTTGCATCATTGAGCAGCAAGGAGTATGGACACATTGTGTTGATATGACATTATTCATATCAATCACCATGTTTTCACCACATGATTTATATGATGGAGGTATGGGAAGGCAGCAAAATCTTTTGTTGCTTTGGATGTTCTTGGGAGAGCAAGAGCAGATTTTCTCTCACACATTTCATGATGTTTCAGGAGGAGGATATGGAATTATCTCCTTAGCCTTGGATGATCTGGAAGTACTTCCACTCCGAAGGGAACTTCTTGTTTGTAGAAACATTATGGAAAATGTCTTTGACAATGAAAATGTCAAAGAAAGGAGCTATGTATTGGCAAGAGCCTATTTGCATAGGCCAAGAGCGTTGCCACTTTGGAGCATGAATTTCTGGATGGAGTGTCCCCATGATCATTCTACTCTTGGTGAAATTGATGGACAAGGAGGAGGTGAGAAATATGGAGTAATGGATGGAGACATCTATTGCTGGGATATGTTCTTCGTGGCTTGGATTTCCAAGTACATGAGGAAGGATATTCATGCAGCACATGGTTCATTTCTCTTCATGAGAGTATGTCATATCCTTATGGAAAAGTGGTTCATGGACCCTATCACGATATTACTCTTAGCACATGGTGAGGATCTTGTTGTTGCATTTAGTGATCTGCATACTCTTACCATTTTTATGCAGTGCATTACTCCACAAGAGGGCAAGCTTTTCAGTGAGCTCCATGGTCAACATTGGGCCAAATTGTATGATGGAGATAGCCATCTCTTACATGGCCATGGGAAAGTGTTGTATTACTTAATGTATGTTAATTTTTTGTATGCATCCATCTACTATTCATTAGTAAATGAAATAACATACATAGACCACCATGTATCCAACAACCACTTGCCTTGTAATTTTCTGAAGCTGTAGTTGAAAAAACTGCATTGTAACTTCATGGGAGACTGTCGGTACCTTCTTGCACCATATGAAGCCTCCAGTATGTCCTTTTCCTTAATGCTAATCATGGTTCCAATTGCTGATGTTGATCTTGCTTTTGTGAGGAGCATGATTGGAGAGGAAACACATTGGCTAGATGTGTTCTTTGGGGAAGAGGATTCCCACATTTTCTGCATTGCATGTTCTAATTGGAACATGAGAGGAGATATGGACACAACAGCCAAACACCTGTTTCTTTATGAGTTGGGCCAGGAGTTTGATGAGATTCCATATGGTGATGATTTCCCATCCATCACATATGGAATGGTTTGGGCCAGCTTGATTCACAATGTTGGAGAGGAGATATTTAGAGATCTAATATTCATCCTACCTCTTGAAGGCAACATCACTACAGCCCAGGATCAGCAAACACCCCACACTTATCTTAAGTGGAGAGGAGGACAGCATGGGGTAGGCACCTATGTCAACCATGTTCAGTTTTTCATCCCACCTTCTTTGCAGGAACCTAAGGTGGAGGAGAATGTTCTGGAGTTACCATGTTGGGAGGTGACTCATTTTGTATGGATGATTGCATGGGAAAAGATGCTTTCCCAATCCATTTCAGTTCTGTCCTTGCAGTTGCTTGAGAATAAGAAACATTTGGGAGGGGAGGACTGTAATATTCCTACTTAGCCCAAGCTAAGAGGAATATCCAATTTTGTTTCATTTTCTTTTGATTGAATAAATGAACCAAGGAGGACATGTAAAACTCCTGAAAACAATGAATAAATCCATGCCTATGTGAACAGAGACAAATCTGGGCCATTTAAAATAAACACTTATAGGTGTGAATGGGTTTGAACTATGATACTGGGTCAACCTTGACCAAATCCATAGCGCAGTCTAGATTCAATGTACCTCATGGAAACACAACGCAGTTCTAGATGGAGGCTCCAAATGTGAAAGGATCTAACTCATTGGAGTGGTTTAGGGTTTGACAAGGCTTTTATCTTATAAAAGGAAGAGGAGAGAAGCATGAGAGGTTTGTTGATGATTATAATTTTCTAAAGATATTGTCTATTTAGACATTTCTGATTCTCTGGCTATTTAGCTGAGAATAATGGTGTTTAGCATTGGGTGTTCCTGAGCGGGAATCCCACCTCCTTCCTTGAGAAGCTCTTGGAGGAGCCTTGTTTGTCTTGTCCACTATCTGGCATTTGGCCAAGCTTCATCTTACACCTAGAACGCTAGATTTGTTTAGGATTGGGTTGTCCTTGTGAGCTGCAGCAAGTGGAGGATAGATCTCTTCAGATCTATGTAGCTCTAGCACCTCTTTTCACTAGGAAAGTCATCTATCCCTTTGAAAAGAGTGTTCTAGACCTTGGGAGCTTCAGATCCAGATCTTGGCATCAGGCCAAAGTGTACTTAGAGTCTACATTGTAGTCCCTTTTGCAGTACTGTGTTATTTGTAGTAGCAGAGTTGTAGGGTGTTTTGGCATCAGTTTGGAGGAGATATCTCTAGTGATTGGATCCTTCCTTTCACTGTGGTGATCCATGGATTGGCCATCCAATCCATGTATTTTTCAGATATAAATGGCTATACATGTTATACTTCATAATTTTTTGAATATTACTGCAGACCTGTAACTTAGATCTCAGATCTAGTCTTGTACTTTCATGTTTTGCTGAGATCCCCAAGGGGAATGTATAAAGGAGCCTTTCTTGTATAAATATATAAATTAGATCCAAATTTTTGTGTACATATCTGCTCTAGATCTGATTTATATTATACTTCTGCTTCAGCCCCTATAAAATAACGCTATCATGGTTATGCATACTTTTCTCGTGGTTGCAGCACCTCATTCCTGAGGGGTTCTTCTTGTAAATCCTTCTCCTTTCTGTTGTAAAATGTATAAGATGTTGTGTAAAGTTATTTTGTTGATTTATAGCTGAAACATGAGTTTCCATACTGATCTCCTACAATTATTGGGCTGAACTGCGTTATTTTCCAGCAGTTTGTTTTGTATTGTTGCAGTCCCCTTCTTTGGGCATTTTCTAGCTGCACTAGGTGTGGGGAGAGTTGTTTAACCCACCTAGGAGGTTTTTTTTTTAATCCCTCTTGGATTTAGGTCTTAGATTGTCATATCTAAGGGATCCAAGTTCTGGTTTCCAATCCTGTAGCATCCATTCCTGAAAAATGCATTTTTCAGGCATGCCTTGCTAGCAGTCCCGATTTTTGGATATTACACTCGGGATGGTTGTTAGTGTGTTTCAATGGGAAAAAAAATGATTTGGTCATTCCTTGGGGTAGGGACCATGTACTAGCTATGGAGGTTTGTTCCCTTGAGCTGTGCTATTCATTTAAGATCTTGAATATATATGGCCCCTATCAAGAGAGGGAAATATTTTGGAATAAGCTTTGGTGCGGGAATTGTATGAGTAGTCCCAACCTCATTATTTGAGGGGATTTTAAATTTTCAATTGGACAGGCTGCATCATGGGATCTGACTTCCCATGCATATCCCCTCTCTAATTTTTTCTTATCCAAATTATTGGAGGGTCACCTGATAGATATCAATCTTGTTAAAATTTGGCCAACATGGAGAAACAGGAGGATAGGAGATGTCAGGGTGGCCAAGATATTATACAGATTATTGATCAAGGAAATATTGGTGGAACATTTTCATGCCCTTAAGCAATGGTTGGGGGAGGGATGGGAATCATATCATCTTCCTATTATCTTAGAAATAAAGGGAAGTTATGATAAACATGGATCGTAATTCAAATTCAATCCAGGTTGGTTAAAAGAGGAATCCTATAATTCTCTTTCTAAGAAAAATTGGAGTGCTTGAGGAGCAGCAGAGCCTCCTAACATAGCAGCTCACTTCTATGAGAACCTTAAAAACATGAAAAATGAAACCATCGAATGGGCTAAACATAGGAGAGAAGCTCTGGAGGAGAGATTGAAATGGATGGTAGAGGAATTGGATAGGTTGGAAAACCATGAGTTTGATGGATATGAAACGGGGCATAAAGGGGATCACATAAAATTCTTGGAAGGGGAGAGAAGGAAGATCTTATTGGAAAAGAAGGAGCATTGGAGGCTAAAGATTCAAGCACTGTGGCTTGCAACAGGGGGACGAGAACACAAAATTTTTCCACAATTATCCAAAAGGAAGGAGGAATTTAAACACCATCTAGGGGATGAGGAAGGAAGACAATGGGGTGGCGAAGTCTTTCCCAGAGTTTGATAGCATGGGTAAGTATCATTTCAGCAGGATTTTTAAAGCTCCCTCAGAGGTCACTATTGCAGAGGTGGTTTGGGTAGCTCAACAATTCCCAAGATATGTGAAAGAAGAGGAAAATGAGATGTTTTCAATCTCGGTGACCGGAGATGAGGTGGAGGGAGTCATCAAGTCAATGGAGAAGGAAAAAATCCTAGGGCCAGATGGGTGGACATTCGAGTTCTATCAGCATTTTTTTGAAGAATTGGGGGAGGAGCTCATAGTTTTTGTGGAATAATCTCATTCGAAAGGAGCTATATTCGAACCACTGAACTCCACTTTTATATCTCTCATTCCGAAACTAGACGAGCCAAGCTCTTTTGATGAATTTCGCCCCATATCCCTATGTAATAGCATTTACAAGATCATTTCAAAATTTATTGTTGTAGGGTTGAAGTTGATCCTCTCTAATAATTTCTCGTAGGAACATTTTGGCTTCTTAGAAGGGAGGAATATCCATGAAGCTATTGGGGTGGAAAAGGAAACTCTCCACAGAATCAAGAGGAACAGAAGGAATGGCCTGATTATCAAGATTGAATTATCTAAAGCATATGACAACATCATCTCGATATACATCAGATTACTCCTTACTCACTCGGGGTTTCATATTTGTTTCATAAACTGGGTGATGAGTTGTATAACAAACATCAGCTTCACTATCCTTATAAACGGGGCCACCTCTCCATTATTAAAAAGTCAGAGAGGTATAAGACAAGGATGTCTATTGTCTCCTCTTCCATTTCTCTTGGTTGCAGAAGGGATAATTCAGTTGATAGCTGCAGCGAAAATGAGGGGGGATATCAAAGGTGTAGAGGTCGTCATCAATATGCAGATTACCCACCTCCTTTTCGTAGATGACATCCTCCTTTTTAGTGATGGAAGTAGAAGTGAGATCGGGTTTATAAAACAAGTCATCGATATCTTCCTCACGGCAATAGGAATGAGTATTAATATTGGAAAATCGGTCATCATTGTGGAAGGCCTCTCGGGAGAGGATATTAGAAGAACAATGGTGGAGCTCCCATTTGAGGTTAAAGGAATGGAAGACAACTTAAAATACCTTGGCTTTACCCTATAACCAAACTCATATAAATATTTGGACTAGTTGTGGCTAGTGGAAAAAATAGAAAAGAGAGTGAACCACTAGAGTTTCAGATGATTGTCTAGAGTAGGGATATTAGGGTTGATCACATAGATGCGCATGGTGATCCTGGTGTACTAGGACATGCTATAATGGGTATGGAAAAATAATATTCTGGAGGTGAGGAAAATATATGACAAATTTATGTGTGAAAGATTGAAGGAGGAGAAGGTGATTCCCTGGGTGGCATGGGACAGTATCACTAGACCAAAATAATAGGGTGGATGGGGATTGGAAGATCTCCCCTCCTTTGTGGCCTCTCTAGCTACCAAATTGGTTGGAGAATTCTGCTTAAAGAATCATTATGGTCTCAGGTCAGGAAGCAGAAATACATCGACTATATGGAGCTGACGGATTTCCTTAGAACCCCGAGGAAAAAAAATACAAGAGAATCGGTGGTCTGGAAAGCCATTTTGGGATCATTGAGCATCATTGATGAAGGTCTGGTTTGGAAAATAGGTAATGGAGATCAGGTCAGAATCGGGATGGACCCGTGGGTAGGATGCAATAAATACTACTCTCTTTCGATGGAGTTGAGGATCATCCTAAGGGCTAAAGGTCTCCATTTCATAATTCATATTTCTAATTAGACTTCTTCCTCGCACTAGAAACATGGACTGGGGAGGATATGCAGATTGACCTCCTATGGCATGATTCTTTGAAAAAGTATACTTGTGAGTTGGATTGAAAAAAATTTCATATTGGGGATAGAGAGGATGAGTTAAGATGGGCTCATAGCCCCACTGGAAATTATACTCCAAAGTTTGGATATTCTTTCCTCATGGAAAAAAAGGGTTGGGAGGCCCCATCTTGGTGGGAAAAACAGCTCTGGAAGTTGAAATGTATGTCTAAAAGAAGTTTATTTTTCTAGCGCATTTTAAATAATAAATTTCCAACCTGGGATAATATGTTGAAAAGGAATAAGGAAGGTCTAGGGAATTATCCACTCTGTAAATTAGCCACAGAATTAGTACTGCATTTATTTATCCATTGTCCCTTCAGTAGATTAGTCTAGGCTGACTATGGCAATAGTAGGAAATTCTCAAAGATGGGATGGGGAGTCGGTCTCAGAAGCATGGATGGAGTGGTGGAAGGGGAGCCTTGAGATAAATTGGAGGGAACTCCCCCTGCTAATCTCATGGGGCATTTTTCTGGCCAGAAATAGGGAAATTTTTTAAGATAAAGAGACCCAGCCATAGGTTATCACTCAGGAGAGTGCGACCATCTATATCCAAATGCCAAAAAAAAATTCTAAAAAAAATCCTAGGGTGGTCACTCTGGAAGTTATCATGGGGGATATGTCGTGGGCATATTTTGACCGTGTGTCCAGTGATGAAAATAGGTTCAAGGCTGGTATAGTGATTCATCTCAGCCTGGAGAGTCGTAAGGAAGCATTGGTGGGACTTGGGAATGGAACAAACAATTTTTCCAAGCTAAAATCTCTCCACTTGCTTCTACGTTGGCTGATCCAGATCGCATTTTTTCAATTTAGATTTTTGAGGACTCCTAAAACATTTTCAAATGATTCAACAAAGAATTTATGTGCCAAAACTATCTTTTAAATCCAATCCTTGAAGAAATTTGGACTTTAAAAACCCATTTTTCTTACATATATGTATGTCACATTTACAGGGAGCAGAACAGGGTAGCATACCTCCTTTCTAAGGAGGGCTTACAATAGGATCTAGGCAGCTGGAAAATAAAGGAAACAAACCCAACGGGCTTGTTCAAGTCCAATTGTGCCCCTTATTTCTAACAGTATTAGTTCTTGGTCTCTTTGGATAGAGCTGGGCTCTAGTTTCTATTAGTCTGGTTTTATGTATTTTTATTTTCATTTTGATGTCTCCTCTGTGAGGCTGCTACTCTGTTTGACTGGATATTACTCACTATATAACTTACACAGACATGCATATAGTTTTTCCCTGGTTTTGGGTGGGTATTTGGTCTTGTTTATATTTTTTTTCCTCATAATAGGAAGCTTGGGGCTAGTAGGGTGGCGGTATTGGCTAGCCTCTTTTTCAGGGTGTTTTCCTCATAAGAGGGGCCCTGGAAAATCTGGGTTGGCATGAAAATGGCCGACTTGTTGCTCAGGAGAGCAATGCTCAGGAATTTTTTTATACATCTGCGAATTCCTTTTGGTCTTGGCTGTATTCAAAAGGTTGTATGGATCTGTTTTTGGTTGTCCTGCGTGACACACTATTAGATAGAATGTTTTAACATGTACTAAGTAAAAATTTTATTATATAATGGAAAGTTTCAATTTTTTCTACGAAAAAAAATTTGCATCTTAGTAAAACTAAAAATATTTTTACTTTTGAAAAGATGCATTTGGGAAAGAGAAAGTGAAACTCATATTTTTACTTTTTAGAATTGGATTTGAAAAATGAAAATTGAAAATCTAGTTAAGGGAATTTTGTTTGCTACATTTTTTTGTTTGATGCATCATTGTTTGAAATATATTCCCTTATTAGTTTAGATTTCATCGAATTAAAAGTTTCCTCTTCTCATATAGCTGCATCTTAGGCATTTAGGTGACATCTCTTTGAGCCCCAAAATCGAAACTTATTTTAAGATAAACATTAAAATTAACCTCAATTAACCTAAGGATAATTTGGAACTTAACGCAAAACATTTAGAGATCTAAGCTAGAGACATGTTCCATCATCGTTAAGCGTAGGAGTTGTCACTAACTACCTGCATTGCATCCCAAGGGTGATATCTCGTTCTTTGTATGGAAGTATATAGGACCGTTCTCTAGTACTCTTGGGTACATCAAAGGTGCTCCATGTATGAAAGTATATAGGAGTGCTCTCATCGAACGGTTACGTATCAGAGAGCACTACTATGGACTTGCACTCCCATGTATCGTTGCGTATATTTTTGGAGTCCCCACTAGGTTATTATCCTACCACAGGTAATCGAGTTGGCCACCTTGTAAACATGATACACTAAACACAACATTCAGGGATATTTCCTGTCGATACTTCTTAGTTTGATAGGAGGTATTCTACATTTCATGGTTGCTTGGTAGTCCTTTATGCCTATCTTACCCCTTTTTTTATTTATTTATTGTTAATTTCTAAAACTTATTTCCCACAAAATAACATCTTACTCATGCATGACTCCTTAGTAGATCGTAGGTTGATCCTAATGGTAGCAGTTCCTAATTTTACTAATCAAGGAATCCCCTCAAATTGGAATCCTCGTCCTTTTCATTCTTTTGGAAATATTGGCGCTCCCTACATGGAAACGTTATCCCTCCTGGGATTAACCATTGTTTTACCATTTTGGTTATTTTCAACCCCCATGGTTCCAAATGTCCAAGCTTCTTCTCAACCATGTTCGCCTCCTCCTGAATATCTTCAACCTCATGTTTACCCCTCGCCTTCTTAACCTATTTCTTCACTCGGTTATTCCTCTTCTCCTCATGAAATTATGGATTCTAGTAACCGGGAAGCTAAGAAGAAGAAGAATATGACAAAGAAGAAGAATAAAAATATGCAAGGGGAAACCAAGAAACCATTTCTACCTGTGCAATTGATGTTGAAAAATCTTCCATTCAGTCGTGTAAAGTCAAATTCCGTTGCAAGTTATGCAATTTTTACCACCTTCTTAAGGATTGTCTTGGAATTCCCATGATATTGGAAGTATGTTCCAGCGACTCAAATCAACCTTTTTCATTGGCCTCTAGAGATCATGCTGGTGACAAAACCTTAGCTAGTGATAATAAGGCTCAGGTGAAAAAGGCTAAAGTCAAATTTCCTTGTAAGTTATGTGAAGGGAATCATCCCATTCACCTTTGTCCTTATATGAATGAAGCCTCCAAAGTTTTGGAAAACCTTACAGCTTCTCAGCCCCATCTTCCAGTTGGTTACCGGAAGCTTTCCCTTGATCCTTCACTATTTGATCAAATGATTTATCAAAATTCATCTCTCGTATATCTCACTCTCTCCAAAAGTGAGTCTCATGAGTTAGTTACCGAACAACCATTGGTTGAAACAATGGGAAACTGGATTACACCTTTAGCTGATCATATCTTTCCCATAGTGAGTGAACCACATACCATTCAAGTTATTTTTGTTTCATCAGATTCCCATGAATTGGAGGGAAATCCTCTCATTCCCACGATATAGGAGGGTGATCCTCCTGTTCCCGTAACACAAGGGGGAAATTATCTTGTTCCCACGGCACCCCCTCCAAGTAGTATAGATGCTTCTTTTGATTGGATTCGATTGACAAGATATCGTCTTCCTTCTTACATGCCCTTTGAGATCATTTTACAAGCCTATAATGTGGTTGTACCTAGCACAATAATAGATGAAGGTGCATATGTGAGTATTATGTCTTCAACTACTTGGAAAGATTTAGGTTCTATGCATCTTTTGCCTATTACCCATAATTTTTTGGCTTTTAAATGAGGAACCATTCAATTGATAGGGATCCTTCTAAAGTTTCCTATTACTTTGGGCAGAAATATTGTATATGTATATGTGATGGTTTTCCAAGTCCCCTTGGATAATAATTTACTTCTCGGCATAACTATATTTATGTTATGAGATTTCTTGCCTCTTCTCTCTTTCTTTTGATGTGTTTCCCATGTGAAGAAATAATTATTATCATTGATCAGATTTCGTTCATTGGTCCTAATTTAAGTCCAATTTAACCATCATCCCTAAATGGTCCTCACATGCAAGTGCTATCTTCCCCACCAAAGGTTAATTATGTGGAAACATGTTCCATTCCCGTGTCTACTGATGATCTATTAAGTGATATATAACATCATGTACTGGGGGCATTGGACCCTAATTTCCGAAGTGTTTTTCTCCCATCTTATGAGAACCTCTTGGAAACCATGACCTCTTATGGGCCATGAAAAAGGTTTTCGGAGTAGAGTTCCTTTTCTTGTGTCAAGCTCATTAAAAAATGAAACAAGCTCTTTGGAGCAGAGTTCCTTTTCTTTTGTCAATCTAATTAAAAAATGAAACAATCCCTCCAAAGTAGACTTACTTTTCTTATGTCAAGCTCCTTAAAAAATGAAACAATGTTTTATGAGGATACTTCTTTTACTATTTCAACCTCGCTAAAAAATGAAATAGGTCCCTATGAGCATAGTCTATTTTCCTATGTCAAGCTCATTAAAAAATGAAACCAATCCCCTTTCAATTCGAGTCTTTGATTATATCTCGTAAATTCCCAGTCGAGTCTTTCACTTGATCTCATAAATGAACCTTCATTCCATCCACCTATTAGTACCTAGTAGTCTACTTAGGTGAATTATCATGAACCTTTGGGGGCATGTACCTTGAATTGGGAAATTATGTTGGGGACGTTCAAACTTTCCAAGCATAGTTTCTCTCCATTTCAAGCTTGTGTAAAAGTGAAACCACTCTCAAGCATAGTTTTTCCTCTTTTTTCAAGCTTGTGAAAAAATGAAACCAATTTCAAGCATAGTTTCCAATGTTTCAAGCTTGTGTAAAAATGAAACCACTCCCAAGTATATTTTGTATTTGTTTCAATCTTGTGTAAAAATGAAACCAATTTCAAGCATAGTTTCCCATGTTTCCATATTCTGTAAAAATGAAACCATTCCTATAAACCTCTCATGATTTCTCCTTTATTTTCCTCTTCTTCCATATGAGCCTTAATTTTCTCATTCCATCGTCACCATCTACTTGGCCGATAATACACTCTCACTTGGTTATTTTATCATTTCCTAGGGAACCGCTACGATGAGTGGTCTTATTCACCAACCTCTTAACCTATACATGTTTTGAGTAGTCTCATCATCACCAGAACTAATTTATATCCCTTTATACCACTCATTCCTTGAGGAGGAGTTATCTTTCAGCTCTTTGATGAATCTTGAAATATGAAAATATTTTTGAGAACTAGTGTTTTCAAACTCGTAAAGTAAATGAAAATATGTCTACTCAGTAAACGTTTAACCCTTTTTCAGATTGAGATAGACTAGCTACGAAAAAGTAATACCTTAGTCAAACATGACTAGGAGTTTCTCTCGAATATTGTTTTCCACCTTTTCAGATTCGAGAGACTATTTATGAAAAGGGACCTTTTGGAGTTTTATTTTCCATATCAATTTCAAACTCCCTAAATATAAAAAATATATCGATTTACCCCTCCATCAGACTCATAAAACTTAAATGACGAAGGACTTGTCACAATGACGAGACTGAGCTACTCCTTCCCAGGGCTCGTTAAAAATTACTAGGATGGATTCATCTGAAGAGTGAACTTATATGCCAAGCATATGGTATCCTCTTCAAGATTGCTATAAAAAATAAAGAGGTACTCACTAGAAATAGTGGGGAAAATGGAAGTAAACGTGTTTTGCATTTTGTATTAAAGGTACCATGTCACTCTTGAACATGAAACTCATCTACATTTTGTATGGGTTTGGGATATCCTCTCTCCGTCACTTTCATTCATGGGTTTTGGAAATCCATTTTCTTATCATTTGATCACCTCCTATTTTCATCATGACCTCTAATCCCATTTTGAGTCAAATCCTGCCAAATTATGGAGTTGTCTCACTGATATGTTCAAGAGAGGTTCTATCTATAAAAGTCAAACTTCTTATACTTATCTGACCCTCTCTTCAAAAATCTTGCATCACTCTTATATACCTTGATAAATCCTATGTTTCATGTCAATGATGTGGGAAAAATTATGGCCCTCCTTTGATATATTGCTTTCTGTCAACATTAGCTCATTTTCCAGGAAATTGATCTAGAAACTCCCTTTTAGTACCTTGGAGCTTGCATGCCTCAATGTCAAGTTATTTGTGTTCGACGATAGGTTCACATAATTTTCCTTCGATTAAATGATTCTACAAGTGTTTGACTTCAACTCTCTTATTCACACTTGTCGATTGTGATGTTGTACATTGAGGGCCATCGTCATTATTGATGTTTTCTCTTGTGCTTGTTAACGGTTTACCTTATCGACCAGTAATCAAGTGGTTTCTACAATGTTCAACATCATAACATCTATTCACATGATTAGATTCATACTTTTGACAGGTTGGGATAGAGATCGATACCCTGTATTTCATCTGATAAATCCAGGCTGCGTAGAGTATTCATGATTGTAGACATGATCCTTTCTATAAGAATGGTTGTGCCCATGTCATGGATCCACACTTATGATCCTTTTTAGTCGGATGGTTGCATTCATGTTGTGGGTTCATTTATTTTTCAATTCTTATTCAAATATGTATTGTGGGTATATTTTCATCAAATATGTCATATATATTGTACTATGTTTGATTTGCAAGTCTCCTGACAATGGTTTTCCCAAGTCCTTACCTTGACTAATAAAGCACTTCAACCATCACTTCTCATTCTGCTTTCATGATTTAGGGGGCATTTGTTACATAGTATTTTTTCTCACTCCCTATTCCATACCCAAAGTGTCACCCTTTGTTTCACTCATGCCACAAATTTCGAAAAGCGAAAAAATATTTTAAAACATGTTTACCATGGATGACATGCTCAAAACATCCCTAAAGAGATGGAGAATCAATGTATTAAATCAATTCTGGACAAGATTGGTGAAAACCCTAATTTTCAACCCCAACATGGTTCTCTCCTCCATGGTCTAGCACTTGTCACCATGTGCATAACCTCTGAACATCGTTGACAATGTGGGAATTAAAGTAAAAAGTCATGTCGGTCCTCTTCAGGCAAGTTCTCCAAAAATGGACAACAAGCTTCATCTACTAGAAGCCTCAAGAAAACAATTATGGCATCAGGTGGCTTAGGATTGTCTCGAGTTATCCCATTTTGAGTCCTTCATCCTATCTTTAATAATTTTTCCCTTAACATGTGGACCTTCCTCCTTCTTTTATGGATTCTTAACCTCTTCAGTCTCCCTATAAATGAATGCCATGATTTCCCCAAATGGTTGGTCATGTAGGTTTTAACCATGTACAGAAATTATCTACAAACGAATCTTAAAACAGAAAATAAACAATAGTGAGAGCATAAAACATAACACAGATAAATACAGATATTTTCCCCTGGATCCCAAATCGGGACGACCAGCTTGATTTTTCATTATATTCCTTTTAGTGTTACAACACATATATATACATGCCGAAGCATACATAAACCTCAATCCATTAACCCTGGATTAGAACATAACCGTAGTTCCCTTGACCGGATCTACAAAATACCAGGGGCTGAAAACCATCGTCCCCCATAACCATGTGCAAACTCATGCACAAAACATGGGTGGGTCCGCCTATGAGTGGGTCTGCACACCAAAAAAAAATTTGCTGGGGCGCTGCCCCGGACCTCGACAGGGGGGCTGCCGCCCCCCCTGTGACCCCCCTGCTACACCGACACAATGTATAGTGCATGGGGCTAGTCGTGGAAAGAATATGACACATACCCAACATTCTCCCACTTGTTTTTTTCTTTCCGCAGGGGGCCACAGGAGAGCTTGGTCATTAGCCCAGCTTTGCAATGCTCATTATTTCTCTACACCAAGAGAACTTCTGAGTGCTCATAGACTTCGTCAATGCATCGGCAACATTCTTCAAGGTGTCCACCTTTATCAGCAACACCCTTTTAGCCTCAACCATATCTCTCACAAAGTGATATTGAACATCATTGTGCTTTGTCTTTGAATGATAAGCAAGGTTCTTAGCCAAGAAAGTTGCACTTTGGCTATCACAGTCTATCCTTATAGCTTGTTGTACCAACCCCATACTTAAACACAATATCTGCAACCAAACTACTTCCTTGCTTGCATGAGTGGCTGCTATGTATTCTTCCTCTGTAGTTGAAAGCGCCACTACAGACAGTCTTTTACTCATCCAACTGACTGCACCTCCAAATATGCTAAACACATACCCACCTGTAGATCTTCTTTGGTCCATATCTCCAACCCAGTCTGCATCAAAAAAACCATGAATGTCCAACATTCTTTCCAATCCTGGTCTTCCCTGGTAGCACAAGCCATAATCACTAGTGCCACGCAAATATCTGAAAACCCGCTTCATTGTTGTCCAATGCTCTTTACCTGGGTTTGACATAAACCTACTCAATACTCCCACTGCATGTCCAATGTCTGGTCTGGTACATACCATTGCATACATCAGGCTACCCACTGCACTTGCATATGGAACACGAGACATATCCTCCTCTTCTTCTTGTGTCTTGGGACACTTTTCAGTAGATAGCTTTACGCCTACAGGAATCGGAACATTTACCGGTTTACTATCCTGCATATTGAACCTCTGCAATATAGTCTCAACATACTTCCTCTAGATTAACCAGAGCTTCCTATTTTCCTGATCTCTCTTAATTTCCATGCCCAAAATATAGTTTGCAGCACCAAGATCCTTCATGTCGAATTTGGAGAACAATTGGGTCTTCAAATCCTGGATAATTTCTTTTTCATTTCCAATCAACAACATATCATCCACATACAAGACCAAATAAATAACACGGTCACCAATTAATTTAAAATAAACACAGTGATCCTCCTTGCTTTTGGTGAAGCCAAGTCCCCCTATATAGGTATCAAATTTTTTATACCACATCCTTGGTGACTGTTTTAACCCATACAAAGACTTCTTTAACCTGCATACTAGTTCTTTCTTCCCTCTCACCATGAAGCCTTTAGGTTGTTTCATGTAGATCTCCTCTTCTAGATTCCTGTGAAGAAATGTTGTCTTCACATCCATTTGTTCTACCTCAAAATCAAATGTAGCAGCAACAGATAAAAGTAATCTAATAGAAGTAACTTTGGCAACAAGAGAAAAAATATCACCAAAATCAATTCCCGACACCTGGGAATAACCTTTTGCTACCAACCAAGCTTTGTATTTCTCCACCTTTCCTTCTACATTCATCTTCTTCTTAAACACCCATTTTATCCCGATGGGCTTCCTTCAAGACGGCAACTCCACCAGTTCCCATGCCTCATTTTTATGCAAGGATGTCATTTCATCAACCATGGCCTCCTTCCAGAGTTTTCCATCCTCTAAATCTACTGCCTCCTTGACATTTCTGGGATCATCATCAGTTATAGTTAAAGAAAAACTTGAACAGAAAGCAGATGGACTATACCTTTTTGGTTGTCTTCTTTCCCGAACTGATGTTCTCATAGCTGGAGTTTGTGGCTCTTCCTCTTCTAAGTCTTCTTCTATTGTAGAGTCTGATTCATCCTCCTTTAGCTCCAACTCTATCTTCTCAAGTTCCTTTGGTAGGACTTCATGTGTAACAACATCTTTCACCTCTCTAAACACCACATCTCGTTTGTACACAACCTTCCTTGTTTCTGGGTTCCAAAGCTTGTAACCCTTTAAACCATCCTTATACCCAATAAAGATGCACCTTTCAGATTTATTATCCAACTTGGTCCTTTTCTCCTTTGGAACATGTACATATGCATCACATCCAAATACCCTTAGATATGAAAGAGAGGGTTTCTTACCAGTCCATACCTCATGTGGAGTCTTATCCTCCAACACTGATGAAGGTGATCTGTTAACCAGATAGCATGCAGTCTCCACTGCCTGTGCCGATAACTATTTTCTTAACCCGGTACCACTAAGTATTCTTCTTGCCCTTTCCATCGGCGTTACGTGTTCTTTACTGCAACTCCATTTTTAAAGTGTGTATGGATTAATATTCTGTCCCGTACTATACCACACACTTCTAATAGAACTCTATCAAATTCTTTCTTACGAGAACTCCCCACCATTGCTCTGTCCTCAAAACCTTTATCTTCTTTTAAATGGTTTTCCACTCAGGCCTTAAATTCTTTAAATCTGTCAAAGACTTCATATTTCTTCCTCAAGAAATATATCCATGTATTCCTTGAGAAGTCATCTATGAATGAAACATAGTACACAGACTTACCCAGTGATGGAACCGACACAGGTCCAAACACATCACTGTGCACAAGCTCTAATATCTTGTTCGCCCTCTTAGCACCAGAAGGAAAACTCACCCGATTCTGCTTCCCATATACACAATTTTCATTGAAGTCGAAATGCAAAGAGAAATTAGACATACCTTCTACCATACCATTTCCATGCAGTATTCAAAGGCCCTTCTCTCCAATATGTCCAAGCCCTTGATGCCATAGCATGATCTTTTCTCCAGAGACCACTAGGCTTTCCGCTCCACTTTCAAGAACCACAAAAATGTTGCACCCATCAATAATAGTGATGCCCTGAAGCTTGTACAGAGCTCCAATTCAAACTCCCCACATTAATACTAGTGTTCCCCAAACCATATTACAGGTGTCTTTCTCGAACATTGTTTTTACACCTACATCATCCATCTTGCTTACAGAAATCAGATTTCTGGCCAATGCAGGAATATGCAGAACACCAGGAAGTGTTCTAGTCTTCCTATCATGCCCTAGGAATACATCACCACCATCATATTTCTCATACTCGCAGAATCACTCCCTATGGGGAGTGAAGTGAAAGGATGCACCTGAGTCAGTCAACCATGACTCATGATCTACATGTGTATTTGAAGAAGAATCCAAATACACATCCCCACCTTCATCTGAGATGGTTTTTACCTCTACAGAAGGAGCATCATCAAATCCCTTTCCTTTCTCAGGAGATTTAGATCTGCAGTCCTTCTTGTAGTGTCCTTCCTTTCCGCATTTCCAGCACACCTTTACAAACTTTCCAGAAGATTTAGATCTCCCACTCGAAACCTTATTCTTGTTTCTATTTTGGGACCTTCCTCGTACAGATAAGGCATATCCATTTTGACCCTCCATATTTTTCCTTCTCATTTCCTCCGACAGCAAGGCTGAGACAATGTCATCAAAATTCAAGGTAGTTGTATTGCTACCTATTGCAATAACCAGACTTTCCCATGAGTCTGGTAGAGAACACAACAAATTGATGCACTTATCTTCATCTGAGATTTTAATATCAAAAGATGATAGCTGACTTACCATAGTATTGAAGGCGTTCAAATGCTCTATCACCAAGTCTCCATCCTTCATCCTCAAGTTATACAACTTTTTCTGTAGGAACAATATATTCACCAGAGACTTAGATTGGTACAAATTCCCAAGTTTTTCCCACAAATTCTTCACTCTAGCTTCCCCAGATACATTCAACAATACTGAATCTAAGACACACAATCGTATTGTGCTCATCGCCTTTCGATCCAACTTCTTCCAGTCTTCATCTGACATTGTCGTTGGTTTAGTACCTGGATCTATCACGATCCACTGATCTTTATCGACCAGCAGGTCCTCCATCTTGAGCTTCCACAACTCAAAACTCTGACCATTAAATTTCTCGATCTCTATCTTTCCGTTGCTCGCCATCTTCTTTCACTGCAAGAATCGATCTCACAGATATCCCACTGAACAGGGTCTACCTCAGGCCCTAGCAAAAAACCCTCAGCAGCAAAGGCATCCCCTTAAAGCTGAAACAGCTCTAATACCAAATGTAGGTTTTAACCATGTACAGAAAGTATCTACAAATGAATCTTAAAACAGAAAATAAACAATAGCGAGAGCATAAAACATAACACAGGTAAACACAGAGATTTTCCCCTGGATCCAAAATTAGGACGACCAGCTTGATTTTTCATTATATTCCTTTTAGTGTTACAACACATATATATACATGCCAAAGCATACATAAACCCCAATCCATTAACCCCGGATTAGAACATAACCGTAGTTCCCTTGACCGGATCTACAAAATACCAGGGGCCGAAAACCATCATCCCCAAAAACCATGCACAAAACATGGGTGGGTCTACCTATGAGTGGGTCCACACACCAAAAAAAAAATTGCTATGGCACTGCCACCCCCCCTGTGACCCCCCTGCTATGCCCGACGCAACGTACAGCACATGGGGCTAGTCGTGGAAAGAAAATAACACATACCCAATAGTTCATTGTTGTTTGCCTTTCTAGTGCTCGAATGTGCCTATTTACTTCCAAAATTCTAAGGAGAAGGAATGCTTGAAGTATTTTCTTGGATTTGAAAACCCGTCCCGAAGGAGGCTTTTAACATCAAGCCACCGGTTGTGTGCTTCCCTCTTTGATTTATCAATAACACAAAGCATGTTTTACTTTCCATAAAATTTTCGATGATTACTTACTTAATATGATGCTCCTTGATCTCTCATATGGTTTACATTAGAATGGAATATACTACGCTTTCTTCCTTTGTCATTTTTTTATCTCTCTTATAGGTATTCATGCGCAAGGAATAGCGAGGAGCGAGCTTGGAAGTGAGGAGATTGGGATTAACATCGAAAAGCAACCGCATATGAGTGAGGTAGGTCATCTTCCTTTCTCATGTCATTTTGATTTAAGCTAGGAGAGTTTTCTTGCTTTTGTCTCATTTGTTACTAGAACCAGTCATTGTTTTATAGGGATCACTTCTATCCGTAGAAGGCATTTCCTAGATAACATGAAGGATTTCACCCCTCCTGGGCTACATCTCTTGGTCCAGCTTCCAATAATTGGGCCTATTTCATTATGCTCACAAAATTGTGTTTATATCAAGCTACAATGCTCATAATGCTAAAATATTGTCTCCAGTGGCTCCAGAATAGTCAAAAACCCCTAGTTGGGTTCTTTCTTCTCCAAAAAAGATCAAAAATTGAATGATTTATGCTCTAATGAAGTTTTCTCCTAACTATCCTACAATTTTCACTTCCCTGTTCTCTTTCCTACATTTTTCACTTCCATGTTATCTTTCCTACATTTTGCAGCCATGTGGGGTGAAATTTTTTCCCTGTGCCAACAACATTTCTATTGGTTCGGTTGCAATTTATCGGACTATTAATTTGTCCATGAACCCCCACAATCCTCTTATTTTGTACCACTTGGTGCATTTGAAGCCATCAATTGTGGGGTTGTTTGAACAGTTCCACCCAAATTTAAACTACGCAAGCTGAGTTTTGGTGTCAAACTAAAGTTAAGTTCCATCGTGGTTACCATAATTGTGCAAAAAATAAACTATGACCACCACCTAACTATGTCATGTGATATCTATATTGGTCATCAGTATAACCGTTGAACTAAACCTGCCACATTTAACTTAACCACAGATAAATTTCTAACATGTGATAAGACTGACCATCGAATTGTTAACATTAAATTGATTGGGGTTGTTGGCATATGGTTTGGTATAACATAAAAATATGCCCAAACATTAAACTTGACTCTCAAACCATTCACATTTTCTATCCTTTGTGTAGACAGCCAGTGTTAATCCATCATAACTCTTCGCCCGAAACTTTGGGTTATAACAACTATTATATGGTTTGGGGGTTTAATTTAATTCCATTGTCGATATTGAACTTTAGGTTTGGTTGAATACATGGGACAACATAAAGTTTTGGTCGAGGTTAGCCCTTGAACCTGGTGGGTGGACGAGGGTTGGGGGTTAACCTCGGTCCCCACCTCCAAATCCACTAAGACTAAACTTTAAATAGGGCTTTCAACCTATAAATAATAAGTAACAATATATCAAAAGTGGATAGAGGTATTTTTTGGTAGGTGTGAGGTTTCGGTATAGAACCCAATGGAGGCATCTTGGCCATCTAACAAAATTTTGTATGGTCGAGAGGAGGCCACATGGCAGCCACTGGTTAGCCCACGTGGCTCTACCTCATAGGGTCACCACATCAATTCCAACAACCAATAAAAAAAAAAAAAAAATCTGACCCAGCCAAACAGTTCCAAGTGTCAACTCCTCATTAGCTAATGGAGTACAAGTCACCCTGCCAAGTCATGGTCCAATCAGTAGTACTGACTGCTGAATTTCCATCCCTGCAAACCAAATTCATTTTTTTAGTTGTTTCCCAAAACAGACAAAATGCGATATCGAGAGCATCTGATGTCAGATTTGAGTAAAACGAGTTGGGTCGGATTCAAGGCGACAAGATCTATGCTTTGGCATTGGTTTCAAGATAATCTGATTACTTTTGATTTTCAACACTTTATTGATCCACTGGATTAAATGTATTCATAACATTTTACTACTAGTAGTCAATATTACATTGTATGAGCAAATTTCAATCTCTACATTTAACAATGTTTATGGTATGTTAGAATGTGGTCATACATTTAATTTCTTCATCAGTGAATTTTCTTATTTCTCCATTCGATCAACCCATCACTAAATTTTTTACACTTCATTCATCCACACATTTTTTCCTTAGTTATTAATGAGCATAATATCATTAAAAACCACTAATCAATGAACTGGAAATTCAAATTTTAAAAAATGTTATTATGTATGCTTGTGATCTGAGATATAGATGTATTCTTTACACATTAAAAAACCAGTGATAACCAAAATAGTTAATGCAACCTTCATAACAATATTTTTACACATATACCAAGAGGGTGGCATATACTCAAGGTGTGTGTGCCTAGTAAACTTAGATTCAGATTTAAATTAGACCATAATCTTTTTCAGAGCTCAAATATTCCTGCCAATAATGTTAATTCCTGGACATTCATGTAATAACTTCTCAAGAGATCACAAAATAAGGCCCTTATTCATGCTTCATATCAGTCTCAGTATTATCTCAAGTTGAGGGTCCTTCTTGAGCCCACGAAGTAGCACATATTTTTCATAGTGCCCTAATTAAATGCATAAAAAACATATTAACCTAAGATAAACCATAATCCCATAACAAATTTGACCTCCTTATGATATTTCTTTGCTCCACGGGTCCGAGAGGAGAATTCGAGTTACTTTCATGATTTTTTGAGGACAAATTCTCCTAAATTTATAGAGACTGAATAATATTTTGAAGAGGTAGACCAACCTTAAATTTCGAAGGGAAAACAAAATTTGAAATTAAAAATTTGTTGGAGCCAAAAAATAAAATTAGGACGAATTGGAGGGAACTAATGAAATATTTGAATTTTACAATTTTAGCAACAAATCCTTAACCAAATTAGGGTTTCCAATAATATTTTTTATGTCATGCTAAATTTCTTTATCCCTTAGATATCATGTAATTTTTCTTGGTTTCCTTAGTCAATTTGAAGCTCCACATCAACAACCCTTGGGGTTTTTGTCCACTTGATGGGGTTTTGACCTTTAAACAAGCATATCTCTCAAACTTTTTGGTATATCATGATGAACCACATATCGTTGCCCAAAAATGATTCATCAAGTCTGGGGGGTTCTGGGGTTTTCTAGGGATTTTTTCTTTGGAGCTTCCAATTGATGAAAAATATTAAGAGCGCTCAATAACTAACATTGGCATCAATGAAAATGACATTCAAAAATTAACAATTGTTTCTAAGATTTTAGTGTCCCAAAACTCCTGATGGAGAGACTAAAGATGGATCTAGATTGGGGACACGGAAAATTATTCTTTGTCTAATCCATAAATTGACATGGTTATTCCATGTGAAAATTTTTCACAATAGAAGTTATAATTAAAATATTAGAAATATAAACTATGAGGGTTTATTTCTCTTTAGATTTCTAGATTGTAAATTACTATTTATTGCATATTATTGCAAATTATAGTTATGCATAAAATAGGGAAATAAAAAATAAAAACTCACAAACCAATATTGACACAAGACATATCCTGGGAAACCCTTTTGGGAAAGAAACCCAACTAGAAGGTGAGGTCGCTCTACTCCCTTTTTCTGGACAAAAATTAGTTTTGAGTAAAAATTAGTAAGGCATGTGGCCCATTAGATAATATAGTACACAAATAATCCCTATGTTATTTATCCTTATCTCGCCAAACTACTCTTCCCATCTATGGAACAAATGCAATAAAAAGGAATGGAACCCCTTTTCCTCCTAGTGGCCTAGTTATACCACAACTTGATAGTCTACTAGTGGTTATGTTTGAATCCTTCAATTCTTAAATGGATTTTAAATATGGAATCTTCTAGAGTATTCTTCATCATGGTCATGTGGTTATCCCATTATCCATGAATAATGGGGGCTTTGTGGCATCCCCTTGAATTATGGTGGCCAAAATGGGAAAGTCAACTTTTTAGTGGCATAAATTTTGCATACATACTCTGATTGAGGTGATTCTTACGTCATTGGAAAAGTATCTATGTATATAATATGAAAAAAAAGGTGTGATGCTAAAGTGGTAATTTTTTACCCCCCCCCCCCCCCAAGAAAACATAATTTTATGCCTCAAAATGCTCAAATGTTTCAAACCCCAATTTTCCAAAATGGGTCCTACCAATAAAAATGGTCCTATGAGTTCATTCCTTTGTTTTTTCTAGTCTAATAGTAGCGATATGAATGAAAAAAAGATAATGATAATATCAGGATCACACCTCCCTATTGACGACGATTTTGGTCCCCAAAATCATGTACTAAATGACGTGAGGAATTTTTTCCTCCACCTTCTCTCAGGTGTACCATTTATCCTTACCTAGAAGTTGTCCTTTCTACCTAATCTAGCAAAGGTCATGTTGCGCCTTTCTTGTATTTATATGTACCTCTTCTAGAAAAATGTATTTTTTTCAACTCTTCTTGAGTGTCTAGTTCCAAATATTCTTCATATGGCAAGACATCTTCATTTCCCTGATCTAGCATAGAAGGCTCATAGAGTTTTAGATTCTCTACATTCACAACTATGTAAATGTGCATGTATAGGGGTATACTAAGTTTCTAGGTGTTATCTCCCACCCTTTCCACTATCTCCAAGGGACCATACCATATGGCCTTTATTTCCTTACTAGGACCCTATATCCTATCCTTGTTTAAATGTAACCATACTTTATCTCCCACCTTGAAAGACTTATATGTTCTGTGTTTGTTGGTTTGAGGGGTCTTGACCAAGGTTCAAATTTAAGGGTTTACCAACAAACCCCTATACTACTGGACCTTTCGGTAATGGCCTCCATGCGCAGGTTAAGGTCTCACCCGAAGTAGTATGGGAGGGTGCTGGAACCAGGTTTTCGCACCCTCAGAGAGAGAAATTTAATTGAAGTGGGCACCTTCAAAGCTAACAGGCCTACATTGAGGAAGACCTAACCTAGAAAACCCTTAATAATATACTTGACTGAATAACTCATGCGAAGCCCATAAACCATAAGATAACAAGTTAACAGAAGCAAGGTGACAAAACATAACTAGATCTATGCATTCATTCCCTTCTAAACCATCGCATCCATGTGCACATCAATTAACTAATAGTATTCATTTCACATACATAATTTGAGAAATCAAAATATAGCGCAACCAATAACATAACACAAGATACTTAGATATCAACAAAAAGGTTCTTCACATTCATTAACACTTCAAATTCCACTTACAGACTCTATACTAACCCATGCACACAACTAGTGGGGTCTGCACACAGCAGGACTTAGGGTCTCCGTGCACATAGCCACCAGGAGCCCTTACCTAGACAAATCCACACAAAAATTATTACAGATCCAACATTCAAGTCCAAACTTACTTCTAGACTCGATCTATCCATCTATTTATACTAGATTATCTTACGCTACTCTATGGTCTGCAAACTATGGTTTGTGGACCCTTGTTCTACCCTTTGACCCATTACAATTCATTAGGGGCATTGAACTGCCCCAAATCCCCTGCCCTAGACTAACTATTACAAAATATTACAAAAATATATCAAAAATTCTGCTAGGGGACCCAGCTCCAACAGGCACCCAACACAATCTTGTGACTTGTCCCGAGTCACAGCGGTAGTGGGGTCTTCATCTTGGCTTGGAGTTTCTCTAGCACAGCTCTTGTTTGAACTGTCAGAGGAGGGGATCAAGCTGCACCATGGACCATAGTCCCATAGCGGTATCTAATAACTCTAAGCCCTTGGTGGTATGTGCTGAAATACTTCCTATTGCTTCTTTTACCAGTGCGGCTCGCTAGGCTCGCACCCCTGGAGGGGTTTCTGGCTGCAACTTGGCCTGCAACACAATAATATGTTGCTCCAGGTCTAATTTGATGATTTTCACTTATGTCCTAGATGCCTTTAATGTAGCCACCAAGCCCTCAATCTTGGCCTGCGATACAGCAGAGGCAGGAATTACTCCTGGCATGTCTCCACATAACTGGTCTATCAGGTGTTCTAACTCTACTTTTTGTGCTACTTCTATGAGCTGTGTTGCCTGCGCTTAGGCGGATTCAGTAGCCTTATTGGAAATTTTTTTCTCAGACTCACCCAGATGTTGTTGCACCCGCATTTCCCTATTCTGGAGTTCACCAGAGATGAACAATTGGAGAGTGTGTAGCTTCCCACTCGTTATTTTCGCAATGTCGAGGCCTACCTCGGAACATGTACGGACTTGCTCGCATAGGGCTGGTGGTTCTATTGTCAATTTCATGCCCGGGAAGGGAAAAATCTAGCTCTTAGTGGTTGTGATGATGTTTGTGGTTGGCAGGCTCACTTGAATCAACCTCGCCTAGTTTATGCTCGCTTGAAGGGTAACTACTTTCAGCTGGAGCACCTGGAACCCTGACTGCAAAGCCTCCACCGTGGCTTTCTGTTGATCTTCCAGAGCATTCCATTGATCCTTGGAGGCAATAGAAACAACATCTGCAATATTTTCCAAATCCTCCTCTATCAATGTAACGTCCACTTCTCATCCGGTCTTGTCAGCCTTGCACTTCTTCCACTGCCCTTTGGGAGGCTCGCGAGTGCGCTTCATTCAATGTGGGGAATTTGCGCCCTCCCCACCAACTCCTCCAATCTCTGCATCATGTTGAGGCTCTTGCTCTGCCTCCTTGGTGGTATCCTTGGGGGTTTCCTTGGTAGTCATTTTCTCAGTGGAGCGCACCTCAGTTTCCTTCGTTGTGCTCAACGAGAAAATATCCTTCAGCACTACATCTTTACCAAACGTGCCCACTGTGACTAGGGTAGAGGATTTGAGGCCAAGTTTCCATGCAGGCAGCCATGTTGAAACAACTTGATTGACTTCTCCCTCAGTGACCATATACGGGAGGGTGTATAACACCAGATCTTTTAAGGCCCTGATCTGAACTTTGTGCATGGTGACATGAAATTTAGCGATGCACTTATACTATTCCTACACCGCAGGCGACAAGCTCGGCTTGGAATGTATCGTCACTGCCATCGCACCATCGAATAACACCTAAAAAACCTGGTTCTCCTTGATGCGCTATGAATCCTTGGAGTGCCACAGGTTCACGTAACGTGCTCCTAACATACATTGATCTCAATCTCAGGGATCACCACATCATTTGACATCTCCCACGCGACCAGGGTGATCAACAACAATAACTAGGAGTAGCAGAAGGGCTTTCCATGGTCCTGTGCTTCATGCACATTGTCTAAAAACTCTTCACATAGGCACTGCGGCCAGTTGTAGCAGACCCCCTTGTTGCACTGTCCTGCCAACTGAATAACATAGGTAGGGAATACTGATTCCCTACACTTGCACATCATCTTACACGGAAGCAGCTAATGCCCATGCGCATTCCCTGGTCACTGATGGTCTCTACTAGGAACCCTCGCTTGTCGCAGTACATCTTGTATTTTTCCCGAACCTCATTAGCCACCTTCTGATCGTATTTCTTTTTGAATCCCTTCATGGGATGGGACCCCTTCATGGGCAAGCCAGTGATCCTATGAATCAGCGGTGTGTCAATTGGGTTGCGGCCTTGGATCCACAAAAATCCATCATGGATTAGCACAAGTAACTGTCGCCTAACCAAGCTGGTGATAGCATATCACCTAAAGTGGGGGATGTGCAGCAAATTCAAAATCCCTTAGGCGTCCAGCCCATGTGACCACGGAATTGGTTCCACCTTTGGTACGCCATCATATAGTACTCGTTCAACGTATAATTTTGGGGCCAGATCAGTGAAGGTGTCTTCATTTTCTAATTCATTTTCATCAAAATTTATGGATAGAATGCTGCCAAACATGCCCTGGTGAAAGGGACATCCTGTGGAACCAGCGGCATTTGGAGATATTCGAAAACAACATCTATGCTTTTTGGGGGTAAGCACCGTCGGCTTCTTTGGATTAACACACGCTAGTAGCCATGAGAGTGGAGCCACCAACTGAGTTTCTTCCTCAGCTGACAAAGGCTGCTTGTAGGGATTGGGCGAGTGTGCCTAAGGCACCTGCTGAGGGAAATGCACAATCCTAGCAGAGGTGCGTGGCTTTACCGAAACCCATTTCGTGGCTTTCCCTTTCCCCTTCTCCTTACCTTGGTATTTCCTCTTTTCCTTCACCTTTCCCTTTCCTTTGGCCAGCGTGGACATGACCTCTTCAACATCAGGCGTTACTTCAAACACATCTTCAGATCCAATCTCAGCAGAGGTCGTAATAGGCGATGATTCAACGAGGTTAGAGGCAGTCATCCTTACTCAGAATATGAATTTGGGGTTGATGTTATTAGAAAGGATAGCTCGCCTAGACACACAGATGGCGTGGTTACAAAACACACAAAATTCTCAGCAAATCACAAGGCATAATATCTTCAGAGAGTAAAGGAACCGATTATGACCTACGCCCCTTTTTTTATAGGAAACCATGATTAAAAGAGGTTGGATTATCAATAAATGTGACTTACCATGAAGGAAACAGTAAAAAATACTTCAAGATCGCTGCATTAATTTCCAAATACCCTCTCCATCCAATGGTAAAATCACTTTTTCACCTAGTTTTACTATTCCAATTGCTAGTTTTTCTAGCTACGCACTACCCCTGTGCCTCTGTCGCACCTTCCCATGTCTTCTTACCTAAATTCTACCACTATGATCCCATCATACCTACCTACACTTCCCCTTCCTAGTGAATGCAGCATTCTTAATGTAGATTCTCCGATCATATAGTCATTTTTTAGGCACTAGGTTGCCCTTGTAAGGTTTCAGACGACTTCCATTAACATACCCAGCTAGGTAGTCTCCGCACATCATAGCCAACTATATCGTGCCACCATATGTAATATCTTTGACTATATACGAACCCAACCAGTGCTTGCAGAACTTCCCTAGATGGCGTGCAAACTGACTGTCATAGAGCAACACCAATTCTTCTTTTTTAAACACCTTCTGTCGGATGTGTCAATCATGCCAAGCTTTCTCTCAATCCTTCTAAATCTGCTAGTGAAAATTAGCAATAATATGATATTCTTCCAAGAAAACCAGTTATGCCAAGCATTACTCCATGATGTCATGTTCCGCCATATTTGTAAAAGCTACAATGTGCAGACCGGGGACAATATATTCCATGGGCATGATGGGGTCCTTTCCATAGACCATCCTGAAAGGAGTCTTCCCGATCAATTTTTTGTAGGTAGTCCTATAGGCCCATAGTTCTGAAGGGATGTGCATGTCCCATTCACTTCAATCAGCATTACAGACCTTAGTTAGCACATTCTCCAAAATTTTGTTGAAATCCTCTACTCCACCATTAGCTTGTGGGTGATATGGGGTGCTTTTCGCATGGTGGATCTGAAATTCTTCTGTCAAAGCTTCAATAGTTTCATTAACAACATCTATACCTCTATCGCTCATTAAGATCTTTGGTTTTCCAAACCTGGTCAGAATATGCTAAAATATGAAGTGCGCAGTGGTATCTGTAGCACAACCCTTCACAGACTTTTCCTCTTCCCATCTGGTTACATAATCAGTGGTAGTAATGATGTAACATGCGCCATTCTTCTTTCCCAGGGGGAGTGATGGGCCATACAAATTCTATGGCCCATTTTTCAAATGCTTTCAAATCCATTTATGGTTGCAGCAGCATTTCATCTCTACGCGAAGGTTTCCTAGTTCGTTGACATGCATCACAAGCTCGGCAGTATGCATGTGCATCGCTATGAAATGTGGGCCACCACAACCCTGCTATAAGCACCTTCTGCGGAGTGGCCTTCCCTTCATAGTGGCCACTTGCTACTTCTCTGTGGGCCTCAGCCAAGATATCTTGTTTCTCATTTTCTAATACACACCAGTGCAATACCTCATCCACTCCCAACTTGTATACTTGACCAAAAATTAGAGTGAAATCAGTTGCACGAGCCACCAGCTCCTTTTTCTGTTGCACTAAGTAGTCTATAGGTGCCATCCTAGTGGTAAAAAATTGAATAATGTCTGCAAAGTGCTCACAACCACCTTTATAGCAATTTTTTTTCCATCAATTAATCCTTCATCCAAACTAGTTTGCTCTTCCCCACCCTCAATCCGAGACAAGTGATCAGGTATTGCATTCAGTCTCTCGGGCTTCACAATTATTTCAAAATAATACTCTTGAAATAGCATTAACCATCAAAAAATCTCCCCCCCCCCCCAAACACAGGTTTATTGACCAAGTATTTTAAATTTGAGTGATCAGTGAACATTTCAAAGTTTCCTCCCAATAGATAGTGCCTGTATTTCTGCAGGGCATACACCATTTATAGTCCTTCTCATTCAATAGTATAATAGTTGTGTCCGCACTAGAGAGTTTCCTTCTAGGAAACGCAAACGGATGATCAATGTGTCCTCTGCCTAGTTGTACTAAGATAGATCCCAAGGCTATTCCATGCATCCACATGTACATGAAAGACCTTCGCCCAGTCTGGAAATATGAGAATAGGTGCAATGACCATATTTTCTTTCAACATCTCAAAACTCTTCTGACACTCCTCATCCTAGAAAAAGGATACATCCTTCTTGAGCAGCTTCTCAATTGGGGCAGTGATCAAGGCATACCCTTGAATGAACTTCCTATAGTAACCTGTGTGCCCTAAGATGGAGTGCAGCTTTTTCTGAGTGGCGGGGACTGTTAAGTTGTTGATAATCGCAATCTTGGTTGGGTCAACCATCAATCCCTTCTATAATATGATGTGTGCCAACAAAATTCCAAATGGCACACAAAATATGCACTTCTTTATGTTCAACGAGATCTAGTGTTTCCTGCAGGTACCCAACATCATGCGCAGGTTCGACACATGCTTCTACACTAGTCTGAATATTTTCCAATCATCAAAATAAACCTCCAAAAACTTATGGATGAACTCTTTGAATACTACAACAACTACATGCAAGAATATGGTAGGGGCGTTCTTCAGTCGAAAAGGCATGACAATGTAATAGAAGGAGCCCCATTCAGTTGCAAAGGTTGTCTTGTTGCGATCTTCTGGTGCAATTCTGATCTAATGGTACCCTCAAAACCCATCGGAGAATGAGTATGCTTCCTGACCTCCCACATTATCCATAATTTCATTAGAGAATCGCGTAGGGAAAGGATCATGTATGCAGGCATCATTCATATTGTGCAGATCTACGCAGATCCTTATCTCTCCTTTGGTTTTCTTTTCTTGGACCACCATTGGGCTTACCCAATTAGACTGCTCTACCGACTCAATGATACCGACGACCACCATCTTATTTATTTCCTCCTTGACTTTCTACTTATATTTAGGGTTCAACCGATAGGGCCACTGCTTAATAGGACATGCATCAAGCTTCAAGGTGATTTTCATGACACCCAGACCTCCTATGATTCCCTTAAGCTCATAGAACTTCATAGGGAATAGGTCTTGATATTTGTTCAATAGCTTCACAATCTTTCCAACAATATCATCGTCCCAATAATCCCTAACATTAGGGGAATTTTGAGGTCTAAAATGGGCCTCATAAGAAAAATGTACAACAAAAATAAACTTTATAACAACCAATAGGATTCAAGATGATGATGTCATCCATAATGGATGATTCACCATTTTTGGAGTAAAAAAGTAAAAATATTAAAAATTAATAAAATAATAAAACTACTTTTTCAACTTGTATTTTAAACTTATCTCCCAAACTTTTTACTCAAATTTCGAGCGGGAGTACTCGTTGGATGCGGAATTTAATTCCTCATCCAAGGAGTACCCATGTTGCATACTTTCGATGAACTCTTCTACACGAAAAATGAGAAATACATTAAAAAATGTGATTGTAATCACGTTTTTTTTATGTATTTCTCATTTTTCGTGTAGTAGGACCCATCGAAAGTATGCAACATGGGTACTCCTTGTATGGGGAATTAAATTCCACATCCAACGAGTAATCCCGCTCGAAATTTGAGTAAAAACTTTGGGAGATAAGTTGAAAATATGAATTGAAAAAGTAGTTTTTTCATTTTTCCCTCTAAAATTTGATGATTTCATCAAATCTTATTAGATTTTTTCCACTATTATTTTATAATTTCCTTAGGAGGCCCATTTTAGACCTCAAAATTCCCCTAATGATTTTTTCCAACTTGGTCTGCTCTTCTGTCCCAATGTTGACTTCCTTCAACTTTAATGGTTTGGTCACATCTATTGTCTGTAATAGGGGTCCTACAACTGCACACTATCTTTATGACTCTGGAATGGTGATATTCCTGGGATCCTCATTACAGTCCTCCACTAAAAAATTTCAACAATTAACAATATCTGGCATCTGTGCATCCCAAGCTAGTGCTGCATATTATTTCTGAGGTAAAGACTCATCAAAGAAAAGAGCATCTATATCTTGCAGGGCTTCATCCAATTTCTCCATCCCTCCAACTAAACCAAATGTCACCATGAAATCATTTTTCATTGTTCCCCAGTGGTGAGTGTGCTGGTTTAGTTCTGCATATAATTACTAGGTGGTGGGAATTGGTCCTAAGGCATGAATGAACACATGGACACATTCATTCCATGTCCTTCCATTCCATACCTCCATCCACATAGCCAAGTTCCTGTGTGCATCCCCATGACTGAAAAAGAGCTCCATATGTGGATTGACTGGAGGTTCAAATCACATAATCATCATTTTTTGGCATTCCTCCCAGTCCTGAAAAGCCCCCTTGTGGGTTTCCCACCACCGCGCAGGGGTCGCACGCATAGCCAAATAAAATGCCAAAAATCTTCGTTCCTTAGTGACATATGCTTCTAATGCTTTAAGGAATTACTTAACATTACCAGAACCATCAAAATAGGGCAGTTTTCTTACCGATGAGGAGATGCATCAGAAGTTTTTCATTATCCTGAGGCACTGCAACGCAAACATGTCATGCAACCGGTTCTACCAATTTTCTATCTCGTCATCCGAGTCTAACAGACATGCGTTGTCTTTATCCCAACACAACATGCCATCGACTGTAGGTTTGATCCAATCATCATCCCGAGCAATCATTTTGTAAATATGGTCAACATCCTCCTCTTCGCACATCGGCTCTGTATATTGTTCTCCTTCAGCTGGATCCAGGGGGAATATTACCGGCATACCATCGTTCTTGAATACCATGCTTCTCCTTTTCAGATTGATGATGCCTCCCATGTCAATACCCCAATCTAGTCCTAAGAGTGTAGGGTAAGGGTCTGCATCATCCACAATCTGGATTACTTCAAAATCTGCATAGACTTTAACTCCCGCAATGTCTACCAACACCTTCAGTAGCCTGCCTAATGGAATGATCTTCTGCTTGTTAACCATACGTAATTGAATGGTGGACCACTCCAATTTGGGTTCTCACATCCATTTCTAGGTTTGTTTGGGCTAGACATTGGCATCAGATCCCAGATCTAGGATGACTTGGTACATCTCATATTCTCCAATCTGCGCAGTCATACGCATCTCCCGACTAGTTTTTTTCTTATTCTTATAAATCTTATTTACAGCCTTATCCTCCGTTCGAGGGGCTTCCCTTTCTCTACATTTTTATATTAATGCTTTGAGATTCTCCACCACCTTCTGATTACGCAGTAACTTCATGCATGCTTGAAGGAATGGCTTAACTACTTCATCTTCTTTTAGATCCATAGAAGTCCTTGAGGTGGATGCTCCGTCCCTAACAAAATCCTTCCTAGCTTCAATGATGGTTTCTTTCTCTTTATGCAGGTCCACACTTTCATTTTTTTTAGAGGCTTTTCTGATCAGCGGTTCAGCCGCAGATTTTTCCTCAGCTCCTCCAGTGGTAATGCCACTGTGAGTAATTATATTGACAATGGGCCTATCATCACGCGGTTCGGCCTTAACCCATTGTACATTTTTCATTGGCATCTATTGTTTTTCCTGCATCTTTTCTATCAGCACAAGACAATATTCAATTACATGATCGAACTATCTGCAACACCTACAAGATTGACCTATAGGGTTCGTTCAGTCTCTTGCATAATGTCCAACGTCCCCACAGTTGTAGCGAATTAGTTTTCCTCTTCCTCGACCTACACCTCCACCTCTCCCTCCTCCCCGCCCTCTTACAGGGGATCCTCCTCACTTGGAGGGAGATGTCGGAGATGAAGGGTCATCCTGCACCCTGTATAGGTTTCCCCTATCTATCATCAGATCATATGCTCGGCAGTTGTGCTCATCGAGACCCACCGACGAGAAGAATCTGCACCACTGTTTCTTCATTTCTAGGACATAAGCGCCTAATCGTGGGCAGTGGTCTATATCATGCCTTCTTGCTACCCTAAAATCAATGCACCATAGTGTGGGGGTGCTTGGTCCAGTAGTGTCTCTTGGGCATAGTGGACTTGGTCCCCCAACCTGCATATAATACGATAGCAGAGGGAAATGATCCTTACTGTGGCCTGATACCCTACAGGGTATGCACTAGACATCCACACTAGTTTATTTACCCTAATCCATTTGCAATTTATGAATTTCTAAGTGCATCGCCTGTAGCTGGCTTCGGATATGCAGCACCCCAAATTGAGCATCATCCCTTGGCGCAACTTATAGCTTCATGGAAATATTCAGGGCCTCTTCTTGTGAATAAATCTTCTACTGACCCATAGTTCCATGCAGATATGGTAATAACATGGCGATGAACCATTCCTTATGTTGTTTTTCCTCATAAGAAAATCCTTCGTCATTGATGACTTTTTTCAGCTGTTATTCATCTTCCCAAACAAACTCTTTAGGTCCTTGATTAATATCTTTCAACTCTACTACGCATTGAGAATAGGACTTAGGTTTTTGAAACTGCTGCTTCAAGGCATCCTTGATTTCCTATATTGTATGATTCGGATCTTGAGTAATGTATCCCATGAACCAATCCAGAGCTCGTCCTTCAAAGGCTATTGACAATTGCGTTATTTTTACAACATTATTATTAACATTCTGTGCATCCCATACCACATCTGCTACAAACCAAAATTGATCCATGTCCTCATTGTTATAGGTAAATTTGGGCACCATTCCCAATGACCTACTTAAACTGGACATCATCCCCAGAACCAATGAAATAGGGTCTATCATCCCCTATAATTTCAGTTTCTACATGCCCTAAGACAAAGAAAAGGAACAAATCATACATGACTTCCATTGCAAGGTTTCCAAGATTCGAATTACATGTTATATCACCTATGATCTCACCAACTGTTGGTTGGATAAATCGCTCTTACAGACAAGATCGATCTCCCTAGTGTCAGAGGACAATCTAGCAACAAATGAACAAATAAGTTTCTCTTTCTCTAAATATATTTGTTTTACAAGTAAATGCTACGAAGGTGTCGATCCTACCTTGGATCCAAATGCTTATTTGCGGTCGTAGTGCTTCCGTCGCATAAAAATCCTTCCGTCGCAACAAGAGTTCTTTCATCACAAGAAAGTGTCGTCTTTTGTCGACCTGCAATCACAAACAAGCAGATATTAAATAGCACCTGTATAAAAAATAATCATAAAACATACCTATCATAGTGATCAAGGAATCTATGAAATAAATGGTCAAACGACAGCTTATTGAAATAAACAATCGAATGACAATTTATTGAGAAAAACAAAACTTGATTGTATTAATCTTAAAATATACAGAAGAACCTTACAACCTTAGCCTTGATGTTTGAAAAGCCTTCTCGGGGTCCGAAGCAGGAGTATCCTATACTTTGATAAGTCTTGCACTCTTCCTCTATGAGCACAAAGAGGTATGTGATCTTTCCTCTCAAAAGCTCAGCAGAAAGAATACTAAATCTCAACAGCACTTCAACTCAATCACACATAAAGCTTCCACTCCAATTCTCAATCTCCAAAAACTAACCATTTGAGGCTACCCAATGCCTCCTTTTATAGAGCAGATGAGGAGGTTAGGATTCCACCTTTTAAGGCATAGAATCCTCCTTCAAAGGGATAGACTCCTCACATCAAGGGATTAGTTCCTTAAGGTGAGGGATACATGCACATTATCAAAGCGTACTCATCCCCAAAAATTTTCATCTAGAACCTTCTAGAATTGACCTCAAACCACTTTTTTGACTTCACTTTCTCACCTTTTTTACTTTAGAGGGGGTACGCAGGCATTCTTAAGGAAAACTGAGTTCTAGAATGCAGGTAAGCCATGCATTACCTGCGTACCTAAGCCAGGAATGCAGGCAGGCTTCATGTTACCTGCGTACCCATTCTTTCAGAGGTTTTTAGGGTTTTTCTTTGTGTTTCAGGGCTTGACATGAGGAGTAAAGGTTGTAAGACTTGCAGAGGAGGTATGTATGAGTGTTAATGAGCTCATACAGTTAACAGAATGTCAAGGTGATAGTTTTTAGTGTAACAGATTTCCCCCTAAAGTGCGAAGTCTGAAATAGATGAAGATGAAGTCTGTCATATATGAAGAGTGAAGTACTTTTTCATTTCAAGGATCATCCTGTGGACACCCTTGTCAAAACCTATAAAAACATTCAATGCAAAATATATATATGTAAAAATATCATTGTTGAGGTAGGAATTCCCATACTCAGATCAAAACTAACTAGAAACTAATTCAAACTGTTCTGATACAGGAATGATTTTGAATACATCACAATATAGACATATGTAGACACAGTATGGACGCAGCCATCTATTTATAAATATTCCACTATATAAATGATAAAAAAATTCCTCACAGCCTAGATGGTAGAAACTTGATCCAGGGTCTTGATTTCCGCATCTCGAACTAGTACGATTCTATCCATGTGTCGAAGTCGAACATGGCAGAAACCACTTGATTACCAGTCAATGATGTAAACTGTTCACCAGTGTGAGAGTAACCACCAGTAATTTCAATGGCTCTCAAAGTACTCAGTACAATCCATGAAATGTGAATGAATGAGTTGAAGTCGAACATGTCACGGAATCATTCGATCGAAGGTCAATGATACAACATGTCGTCGAAGGTGAGAAACTTGCCATTGAGGCATGCAGATTTCAAGGTACTCACAATTTCTAGATCAACTTCCTAGATAATGAGCTGCCGTTGATAGAAAGTGATCCATCATAGGCAAGCCCACAACACGAAATCATAGATCAAGTTTTGAAGAAATATATTGGCAAGGACTGACTCAGGGATGGTCAAAATGGATGACAGATATTTTGCAGATGAATGGTTTGTTTGAACTGTCCTCTTAAACACATAACGACACTGAAGATGGTTTGGTGAAAATTGACCCAAAGATAATACCCAAAAATCGGCTGAAGACTTTCAAAATGGTTTGATTAACTGTTAGGTAAAGGATTTCCCAACCTAGGTGAACAAAAAGTGTCGTGTTCAAGAGTGGTTAACGGTTTTCTGAATAATCAAAATGTAACAAACAGGTTCATTTTTCTCTCTCTTCCCCCACCATTTTTGGCAAGTACCTCTTTATTTTTGACAAGCTTGAGGAGGATAACATTTGCTTGTTTTAAGCTCATCCTTCGAATGAGTCCAACTTAGTTTAAGATTCGAACCCTAAGAAGGAGTGTTTCGTTCCTGCTTAAAAATTGAACAAGTCCTTTACTATTGAATTTTAATGAGTCCAATATAGGAGAAACTCGGTGTTTTTCAATTTTAGGGAGTCAGAAGAAAAACTTAAGAAAACTCTAGGGGTGTACTTTTTCGTAAATTTAGTCTCTCGAGCCCAAAAAAGGATAAAATAATGCAGGAGAGAACTCTATTGACCGTAATTAGTCAACGTATACCTTTTTCGTAAATAGTCCATTTCAGTCCGGAAAAGGGGTAAACTTATATTGAAGGGATGATCATTCATTTACTTTAACGAGTTCGAATAATCAAGTGCTCAGCAATCTTTTCATTTTTAGAGAGTCTGAAAAGGGCTTAAAAGAGAACTCCAAATTTTACTTTTTCGTAAGTTTTAACAAGTTCAAAAAAGGGATAAAAATGTACTCATGTGGTTGACTTTCAATTTAATTTATGAGCAGGAAAAGACGGAAAGAACTCGGCATTTTCATGTGTTTTACGAGAATGAAATATAGCAAAATAATCTCGGGATTTTCATGAGTTTAACGAGTCTTGAAAATAACCGAAATTGACTCAAGATAGGTTTCATTTTTACAAAAGCTTGAAACAGAGAAAAACTATGCTTCAGAGTGGTTTCATTTTTACACAAGCTTGAAACAGAGAGAAAATTATGCTTGATCCCCCCTAAGCGTAACTACTAGAGCGCATGCCCCCCCAGCTTCATTTCATTCAACTAAGTACACTGCTGGTAATTAATAGCTGGATGGAATGAAAGTTCATTTACGAGATCATATGAAAGACCCGACCTAAAACTGTAAGAAAATTATGCAAAAACTGAAATAACTAACCTAAATATATGACTTAACATTTACGAGATCTATTCAAAGACTCGACTCAATTAGGGGAGGATTTGTTTCATTTTTTAACGAGCTTGACACAGGAAAAGAACTATGCTCATGGCAACATGTTTCATTTTTTAACGAGGTTGACACAGTAAAATGAACTTTCCTCTTGATACATTGATTCATTTTTAACGAGGTTGACACAATAAAAGAAAGTTTCCTCATACCTGATTCATTTTTTTACGAGGTTGACTCAGTAACAGGAACCATCCTCAAAAACTACTTATTTCTAATCTACCTAAATAACCTACTGATTCATTTTTTAATGAGGTTGACACAGGAAAAGAATTGTCCTCATACCTTATTCATTTTTTAACGAGGTTGACTCAGTAATAGGAACTATCCTCTGACCAACTGATTCATTTTTTAACGAGGTTGACACAGGAAAAGAACTGTCCTCATACCTAATTCATTTTTAAATTAGGTTGACTCAGTAACAGGAACTATCCTCATACTCACTAATTCATTTTTTAATGAGGTTGACACAGTAAAAGGAACTATCCTCATAAACTACTTATTACAATCTATTAATCTACTCTGTACAATATACCTACTGATTCATTTTTTAATGAGGTTTACAAAGGAAAAGAACTTTCCTCATAGGAGCGTTTTTTATTTTTTAAACGAGCTTGACACAAGAAAAGGAACTATGCTCTCGACTAACTGATTCATTTTTTTAACGAGGTTGACACAGTAAAAGGAACTATCCTCGGACTCACTGATTCATTTTTTAATGAGGTTGACACAGTAAAAGGAACTTTCCTCAGACTCACTGATTCATTTTTTAACGAGGTTGACACAGTAAAAGGAACCATCCTCGGAACTTGATCATGGCTTCCAACTGGAAGAAACACATGTCAATGGCACACCTTGATCATGGCTTCCAAGAGGTCTTCATTAGAAGGAAGAATAGTTCTCTAGAAGGAACACATGTCAAGGGACTCAAAAGGGATAAGAACATCACGTTCAAATAATCCCATATAGTTTTCCATGTCAATTACCAGATATAAGTCAAAGGAATACGAGCAAACAGTGAAAGGCTCGCTTACATCGGTAACTGAAAACATGGGACTAGCTGCCACATAATTAACTCGTGGTGGGGTAGACACCACTTGCGTATGAGGAACATTCAGGGATGTCAGATTATTAGTAGTCGAATCAAGACTAGTGAACGAAATCTGGTCTATAGTCACAATATTCCCATTGTGAGGGAAAGACATCACACGAAAGAGTGTCGACACTACAGCTTTCATTGCATAGACATAGTCTCACCCAAGGATTAAATTGAAATCTAGGGGGCCTCGAATTACCATAAGATCAATACAGACAGTTTTACCTTCCAAAGTAATAGAAAACTTAGGAAGGATCCCTAAAGGTTCACTAATGGTTCTGTTAAAAGCTTTCAGATTCTGCGTAATAAGCACAAGATGAGGGGAACCCAAAGCTTTCCAAGCATTTGAGGATAAAATACTAACAGAAGCACCTTCATCTACCTGTGTTTGGTGTATGTCCCTACCACCAAACTTCACAATGATTTGGAAAGGGATGGAGGAAGGAAGACGAGGTTCTGTCAGTCTATTCCAATCAAATGAAAAGACCTCAGTACTTGGAGGTGGTTCTGTAGAAATAGGTGAAATTCCCCCTAGCATAGAAGAATCTGATGTAACAAGAAGAACCTGAGCAGTATGAAGTTCATTCTCTACAAGGAGAATGGGATCGACCGAATGTGAAATTGAATCGACCGCTTGATCAACTAATTGATCATCAACCTGAGTGATATGAGTTTCACTCTCGAATGGAAGAGTGGGATCGACTGTACTTGAAATAAGATCAATCACTCCATCAGTTGACGGTAGGTTGGGAGAAATTTTACGGTAACCAGTTGGAAATTCTTGATATGGAACAATAAGGTTTTCCAATAATTTTGAGGCTTCATCCATGTGAGGGAAAATGTGAGTTTGATGAATCCCTTTGCATAACTTACAAGAAACCTAACTTTACCCTTTTTCCCAGGAACCTGACTATCACTGGTTGATGGATCAACGCAAAGTTGATGAGATTTTTCTGACCATAATTCCAAGACCTTTGGAATACCAGGACAATTGATAAGGAAGTGGTCACCCTTACAAATCCTACAAGGGTATTTGGGTTTACGATGCATGTTGGAGGTTTCCTCAACACAACTAACACTTACATCCATTGTTGGTTTCTTGACTTCTTTCTTATCTTCCTTCTTCTTCTTCTTCCCTTTCTTCTTCTTTCTAGCCACCTGGTTACTAGCATCAAGGATTTTACCAAGTGAAGAGGAAGAAATATTAGGCGAAGAAGGTAAAGGGTCAACAAAAGGTTGGTGATGTTGAGATGGTGAAATCTGTTGAGGTGAAGCATCTGGTTGAGGTGAAACAATTGGAGTATTCAGGGCCAATGAAGTTGAAAATAACCATATCGGTAAACCTATTGTAAATCCAGGTAATGAAAAAGTAGCCATATAAGGAGGACCAACATTTCCAAAGCAAGGAAAAGTACTAGGATTCTCATTAAGAGGGGTTCCTTGGTTATTAAATTCCGGAATAGTTGCCATTATATTCAACTTTAGTGAATTTTATTAAAAATTTAAAACTAAAATTAACACTTCACAATTCACACCCAACAATTAAAATTCACAATTCACACCTATGGTCTAGTAAAAACAAACAAATTAACATGCGCTATCAAATCTAGGAGTCAAACCACACACAAACAGTAACTTCCCGTACTAAAAACACTAGTTGGTGATGAAATCCAACATCGTAGAATTTAATACAGAAAGGGCGGTTGGAACAGTTACCCCGAAAACCTGCTTAATGAAACAGACTGGCACAAGTTTCTTCACAAAACTATCTCTCGTGAAGAAAACCCCCAGAGATTCCAAGTGAGTCTAGTCGACGTCTGCTCCAGGTACAGTGAGATCTTTCCTTCACCATCACCTTAGGAAATAATCTTAAGCTTATGGACACTAAGGTTACCAACAATAACAAATACAACTAGGGGAACATTCTACGATCTGATTCCACGCACAAGGGCAGAGTAACAAATCTCAATCCCCTTGAAGGCTCCTCAACATGGTTAATCTAAGGCTTACCGACAAGTGACCCCAGGCTCCTCGACAATGGTTAATCTGAGGTTTACCATTTGTAATGCGCACAGAATCTTCTATCTTTCCTAATGAAATAGAATTGATTGTCTCAAAGGTTCGGACATGATCTCGTGATTGACTTCTTTAAGAGAAGCGTCCCAAAATGTACCAATTACAATTGGATTTATTTCCTACCGCAAGATTTATCTACTTGTTTGTTTTAGTTGCTTTGGAAAGTTAACTACAACCTATTCCAAAGCACTAATCCTAAGCTAGATTGGTGGAAAGAGCCCTAAAAATGTAAAAATTACTAGATGAATTTTAATTAAGCGCTATGTTATTTAGGCTGTTATTACTCAAAAGGGTAAATGGATATGAAACCAATGGTCTTATGACCCGACCCAAAACTGAATGCAATCGAATATGATAATGTAATCTTTTCAATTCGATGAATCCTAACTAAAGTATGGAGAGAGTTTCCATTCACTTCCAACAATGCAAAAAATTGATCACTAAGAGAAAATATAACAAATTCTCTAATGCACTAATTTCATCAAGAAAAACTAATGCAAATCAATTCCAAAACAATTTTTTATTTTTGTGTTTTTAAAACAAGCATAAAAACATCTAAATTCAAATCAGAGAAACTGATCTAAATCTACGATTAATTTTCAGAATGTAAACTATGCAATTGTAATCTATGCACAATTCAATTTAAAAGTATGCAAATGTAATCTATGCACATTTTTCATTCATATTCTGAAAATGAGAATTCTAATTATGCAAATGTGATCTAAGAACCAATCAAGTGCAAGTCAAAGAAAATCGAGTGAGAGTTCCAAAGATCAAAAAATAAAAACACTCAAAGGCGATTAACACTCATACACAATTTAGCCCCCCCCCCCGGGCGATTGAGGGGGAAACTTTTTTGCAAAAACAAAAGAAAAAAGATGGAAAGTTGTGAAAATACTGAGACAAACCTCCAAGTAATGACCAAAGGAAATCAAATTAAGAATTTCTCAAAAAAGAGACTCAAAACACCCAATTAACTTAATGGAGATTGATGAGATGAAGAATTGTTGAAAGAAACTCATAAACAAGGATTTTTGACAGAAAAATACAGATCTGGGTAGATGCTAAAAATCCTAAATTAAATCTAAACTAAAACTGAAAGAAGAAATTTAAAGTTTTTCAAAAAATTTAACAGGGTCTGCAGGCTCCCAGAAGTAACAGGTGCGGTCCCGCACTATTTACTTAAGGAAAGTGCGAAACTGCCCGCACTGTGCAAAAGAACAAAGTGCGGTCCCTAGAAAAGTTCAAGAAAAACATAAAAGATTTCAAAATTTTAAAAAATAGAGAAAACCTAAGCTACCCAGGCAGATATCAATCAATCAAAAACCAGGAAAAACTTTTCCTCAAATCAAAATAAAAGATAACCAGAAACAACAAGTTCTATCCCCAGTGGAGTCGCCAATTTGTTGGCCAGATAAATCGCTCTTGCAGATAAGATCGATCTCCCTAGTGTCAGAAGAAAATATAGCAACAAATGAACAACTAATTTTGTATTTCTCTAAATATATTCGTTTTACAAGTAAATTCTAGAAGGTGTCGATCCTACCTTGGATCCAAATGCTTATTTGCGGTCGTAGTGCTTCCGTCGCAACAAGAGATCTTCTGTCACAACAAGAGTTCTTTCGTCACAAGAAAGTGTCGTCTTTTGTCGACCTGAAATCACAAACAAGCAAATATTAAATAGCACCTATATAACAAATAATCATAAAACATACCTATCATAGTGATCAAGGAATCTATGAAATAAATGATCAAACGACAACGTATTGAAATAAACAATCGAACAAAAATTTATTGAGAAAAACAAAACTTGATTGTATTAATCTTAAAATATACAAAAGAACCTTACAACCTTAGCCTTGATGTTTGAAAGGCCTTCTCGGGGTCCGAAGCAGGAGTATCCTCTACTTTGATAAGTCTTGCACTCTTCCTCCAGGAGCACAAAGAGGTATGTGATCTTTCCTCTCAAAAGCTCAACAGAAAGAATACTAAATCTCAACAACACTTCAACTCAATCACACATAAAGCTTCCACTCCAATTCTCAATCTCCAAAAACTAACCATTTGAGGCTACCCAATGCCTCCTTTTATAGAGCAAATGAGGAGGTTAGGATTCCACCTTTTAAGGGATAGAATCCTCCTTCAAAGGGATAGACTCCCCACATCAAGGGATTAGTTCGTTAAGGTGAGGGATACATGCACCTTATCAAAGCGTACTCATCCCCAAAAATTCTCATCTATAACCTTCTAGAATTGACCTCAAACCACTTTTTTTACTTTACTTTCTCGCCTTTTTGAATTTGGAGGGGGTACGTAGGCATTCTTAAGGAAAACTGTGTTCTAGAATGCAGGTAAGCCATGCATTACCTGCGTACCCAAGCCAGGAACACAGGCAGGCTTCATGTTACCTGTGTACCCATTCTTTCAGAGGTTTTTAGGGTTTTTCTTCTTGTTTCAGGGCTTGAAATGAGGAGTAAAGGTTGTAAGACTTGCAGAGGAGGTATGTATGAGTTTTAATGACCTCATACAGTTAGCAGAATGTCAAGATGATAGTTTTTAGTGTAACACCAATGCAACCTCTCAAGGGAATAACTGCTTTGTATATGCAGTTACCTCCATTCAAGGGTGCTCTTCAAAGCACTTCCCGACATTCATGAGTGTGATGATGAATTGGGAGATAAATTCTCATTGTTTCGCAATATCCAAATGGCCAGTGCCTTCTAGAAGAGTCCATATGTATCAAACTTCGAATCCATGTGTCCATGTAACACCTCTAAGCTTGGGAACATGTCTTGCCTATTATTAGAAATTCATTGATTGTGAGACTACCTTCAGTTGTTCTATAAATTGAGCACAGATCCTAGTGTTTGAGAAGGAAGAAATTTTTTAGAGAAATGTTGTTTAATTCTAATTTGAGTGTTTGATTTGAGTGATATTCTGCTAGAGAGATTTTCATTGTGATGAGGCTAGGATGATGCTAGATTTCGTGACATCAAATCATTCACTGGTTTTAACCTCCCCCTTCTATCCATTAATAAATGTTGCTGCTCATTTTCCCACATATGTATCTATATAAGCATCTATCTTTCATATTATGGATTCTTAGTTGATGTATATGTTTCATGTTTCATTAATTTAAATGATTAATATAAATAGTCATATGTATATTGCAATCTCTTTGTTGTTTAGTGTTTATACTCGCAAGAACTAGTCTAGCAATCAAATTTGGATTGGAAGCTACAACAAGAGCGATAGAAGGAGAATATGAAGCGCTTGAACTCCAAGTAAGTTTCTCCATGTTTGTGTGTGTCTATTTACTCTTAAGAAAAGTGTATGAAAAGTCTTTCATCTGTTGTTCTAAATGCATAGCACCACATTTAGGGAATGTGTTTTATCTGTAATTCATAATTCCACATAACAAATTGGCGACTTTTTTGGGGATTTGACCTTCATCCTTGGTTATTTTTACCTCTGCTTATCCACCCAGTAGCATCTACTCTCAATTATTAGGCTTTTGAAACAAATAATTGCATTAGAAGTGTGTTTAGTAGCTTGAATATTGTTCTCTGTTGCGCCTAATGCACTGTTGGTCAAGACACAGTGCTTTACATAGCACTGTCTCCCACTCAGTGGTGCTTTGCAATGCACTGTCTCCCTTTAGAGACGGCATTTCCCCCTAAGCCAATCTTGGTTCGCCAGGAGGTATTATGCAGTTCACAATTTCTTGGTAAACCTTTTGCCTAGCATTACCCTTTTACTTTGTTTATTTATTTTTGGTCATAAATAAATCATTCATCATGGAAGAAGAAAATCCCTTTCGCCATCATTCGTGTATACTTGCATTGAAACCACCTTTTCCACCAGAAGTCACTTCTGGTTGGCGAAGGTGACATCACTCTACTGAAACCAGTACCATTAGTACCTCTGGTGAAGCATCATATTCCCATATACCAGAGTCGGCACAAGTTGTTTCTACAAATCCTGGTTCGTCTACTATTGTCGAGACGAAGTCCTCACAGCTACCTGTGGCCATGATCCATTAAATCAGTGATACCATACCTCCCAAACCCAACGTTGTTCGACTAGAATTTGATCCAGATCCTATCCCTTTTTTTCAGAACATCTGCATCCTGAAGTCGAATGACCAGAAGTTGTTCCTGTATCGGTCACCTCACAATCTATTATAGCCATTGAGTCTCCCATATCACACAGCCAACCTCTTGAAATATAATTTCGGCTTGACAGTGAAATCGTTCCACCTGGTTTAAGTTCAATTGAAGAAATCCCACAAGATGAAACACCTTTAACTCCTACCCATTTTGGGGAGGATATTTACCTGTATGAGTCTTTTCCTCACTCACCACCCTCTAATTTTGTTGATCTTGTTCCTATTGAAATTCCCATCGATTCAAAAGGGCATACATTTCGTCAGGTAACCATGCCTAAACCAACATCTTCAGTTGGACCATATTTTCCAATTGCATCAGCACCTGCTCTCGCTACCCTGTCGATGTTCAAAAATTCACCACAGTCATATTTACAGGTGGCCCTATGGTCCCATCAGGTTATAAATATTTATCTGGAATTTTCTCTAGTGCATCTTCAAACCCATGGACTTCACCAATGTCATCGTCTGGTATTCTAACTGGTAAACCTATAGAAAGTACTGAATGGATTTATCCTTTATATCCATCATCAGGGCAATATCAAGCTGGTCCATCTGGGTCTATTCCATCCAGTATTATCTCAAATGGACTCCCTGCATTTGGAGAACAATATTTTCCATCTTATTATACTCCTCATGCTGGGGGGAAACCTATGGTAACCCAATTTGACATTACTTCATCATTTTTTGGTCAACCTAATGTCAAAATGAATGTTTGTCAATGGCAGCCCACTCTACCTATACATCATTTCCACTTGTTAATATATCTTTACCTATTTTGCAGACTCAAACTGTTGTACAACAATCGTTTTAGGTGGGTCCTTCAACTCAATACCCTCAAGTATGACAAAAATGTCCCCAGTGGAATCGCTAATTTGTTATGCAGAATTATGAATTACAAATAAAACACATTCCCTAAATGTGTTGCTATGCATTTAGAAAAACAGATCAAAGACTTTGTAGACACTTTTCCTAAGAGTAAATAGACACACAGAAAGATGGAGAAACTTACTTGGAGTCCAAGTGCTTCCTATTCTCCTTATGTCTCTCTTGTTGTAGCTTCTAATCCAACTTTGATCGCCAAACTAGTTCCTGCAAGTATAAACAGTAAACATCAAAGATATTGAAATCTATAGATGCTTATTTACCTTAATCAGTTAAATCAATGAAACATGAAACATATACATCAGCTAAGAATCCATAATATGAAAGATAGAATATTATACATATGTGGGAAAATGACCAGCAATCTTTATTAATGGATAGAAGGGGGAGGTTACAACCAACGATTGATTTGATGTAACCAACTCCAACATCATCCCAACCTCATCACAATAAACATCTCTCCAGCAACATATCACTCAAATCAAACACTCAATTGAGAATTCAACAACATTTCTCTACAAAATTTCTTCCTTCTCAAGCACTAGGATCTACGCTCAATTTATAGATCAGTTGAAGGTAGTTTCACAATCAATGACTTTCTAATAATAGGCAAGACATGTTCCCAAGCTCAGAGGTGTTGAATGGACACATGGATTCGAATTTTGACACATATGGATTCTTCTTGAAGACACTGGCCATGTGGAGATTCCAAAACAATGATAATTTTGCTCCCAATTTACCAACGCACTCTTGAATGTCGCGAAGTTCTTTGCAAAGCACCCTTGAATGGAGGTGTTGGTGTCCCGTGTTTTGACAGTTTGGCAAATCAAAAGACAAGGAAACATCAGAACCAATCTTTAGAGTTCCAGGATCTAGTCCTCCTGTTCTCAGAGAGGGATCTCTCAAATATATGTTTGCAAAGGTTTATCTTGTTTGCTTTGGTTATGGATTTTAGACTAGTTATTACGTGCAGATGTTTGTTTGGTTGGGTTGAGTTGATACAGAAGAATATGAAAGGTCTAGGAAAGATAGACAGAAAGAGGAAATATCAGGTTCATTGGGCAATGGAGTCAAAATAAGATCATGACAAACTCTTCAAGGGATATGGGATATCAAAGGGCAAATCTAACTTGGCCACAGGATCCTTTGTTTTGGAATGAGATGGACATTAATGATTTGGAAAAAGAAATTTAATTCTCAACAAAGGGAACTTGAAAACATGACTTATCAATAAAGAGATATTTGATAGACAGGGCTAACCATAAATTCTACAAACATTCTTTAAGCAAATAATGATTTCAAGACAACTTCTAAAATGAAATCTAAGATTCGGGGAACACCCTATTTCCTCAAAGATCTTATTTTAGAGGATTTAGAAAACATAAAAGATTCACTGATAGTTGCATTCATAGAAGAGGGAACACCTAAATAACATCCGTGTTTGCAACTATAAAGACCTTCAAAAACAACTGTTTAAGCAGGGGCAAAGGGTAAGATCAAAACCGACCTCTTTGGTTAACTTAAGACAATGGTACTTCGAAGGGAGACTTCAATAACGGCTTTCAAGTGATGGCAGACAAGCAGGGAGAACCATAACATGCTGAAACCAACTATTTGAGCTATTAAGGAAATAAACGAGCATGAAGACTAAAGAGAAGTTTTAAAGCCTCTAAAATACTTCAGCAGAAGAAAACATAAAACAGTGAAGGGTGAACAGGTCTAACGTGCTTCCAGGAGTCATTTCTTAGCCTAAAACTTTCAGCCTACTGTAGTAAGAAATTATGGAACATAATGAAAACAAGGAAAAGACATTTAACAGTTCAGAGCACTTCACCAACAGCCAAGCTCATGGATCAAATGATAGAGCCTTCTCAGGAACAGACATGCAACGGCATCATCAAGACATCCAAGACTCCAAATTATTTTCAACTTCAACAGACTTGTATATTTATTTCAGAGAATTTCGATATTACAACTTGTTATCAAACAGCAACCAACAATTTCTCATCTTCTTCTAAGGTATTTACAGAAGAATGAGGAGGTGATCTGAGAAAATATCTCTCAGAATAATTAATACAGGTTCAAGACTTCTCGGCCCTTTGAGAGGCTCGATGAAGAAGTTCACGAGTGGAACACTGTATTTACTGTTTTACATTTAAAGATTAAGCTCGGTGGGAGCTTTATTTGACTTTGAGGCTTTATGTAATGTTTGGAGTAACTCTGCAGATATTTTCTGCATTGATTTCCTTGCAGAAGTAACTCCCTAGCTGCGCTGGAGGCGAATATCTGATTTTCTTCAATAACTTCGGCCTCTGTTTTGAAAGGTTTGAGGCGACAGGTGGCTCGGTGGTAGCTGAGGAATCAATTTGCCTCAGATGTGGCGGTGGAGGCTTTCTGTCTGATGAAAACACTTTAGGTTTTTCCTTTAAACTGTGTTTTAGATTGGGGATTAGGCTTTTGATAACGGTCTTAGCCGTAATCCCCATAAAAATCGTCTTCAATCTTCATCTGCTATGCTCTGTCTTCAAACTGATACTCTTTAACTGTTTTTAGAATTAAAAAGAGTGTCTTGTCGATGTGTAGGCCGCACTGGGCTTTTCGGCATCAATTCTCATGAAACATCGACGAATCATTGAATCCAACCGTGTGAATGGTTCTTTTTAATAGGTCGAAGGCGCAGGAAACGTCTTTCCAGACCTTCGGCTTTCTTTCATTATACAATGGAAAACCATTAAAACGCCTGCAAAACACAAAAATAGTTAAGAAATCCTACGGAGATAGGTTTAAACTGCTTCAGATGGCGGGGGGGAGGAGCATAGCCGTCGGATGAAGGCAACCAACGGTGGAGATTTGCGCAGAAGAGGAAAAAAGGAGAGCGGGGAGATGAACAAGTCAGAGTGATTTTGGACCGTCCGATCTGGACATGTGGACGGTCCAGATTCAATCGAAGGATTGCAATCGGGGGAAAAAATAAATGCATGCGATGGAAAAACTCCGAAGTGACTAAGCGTTGTCCGTCGATCTGCAGATCAGATCGACGGCGGAGAGTGAATCGGGGGATGGCCGATCGGCGGGTGCAAACAAGTGTATGTGATGGAAAACCCCGATGCGATTGGGCGCTGGCCGTTTGATTGGCTTACGATCAACGGTGGAGATTAGTTTTTAGAAAGAACCGACAGAAACCCTTATAACATATCAAAACCCCAAGTTTTTAATATAAACGAAGGTTTAATGGATCAGGGCGGAAATAAAATATATACAAAGGATAGGCGCCCACCTGCGGGGCCTTCAGATATATGAAAATTGATGGGCCCGGGGCTTTATATAAAATAAGGGCCTAATCGCAATCGAAACTGCGGGCCTAATCGCAATCGAAAATGCGGGCCTGGTCGCAATCAAAACTGCGGGCCTGGTCTTTTCGATCAACCTATTTTTGAATTCATCGATCGCGATTGCGCGATTGGTCTTTCGATCAACCCTTTAAAATATTAAACACGTGACTTCAAGCTTTTAAGTTGAAACTTTGGATAAGCGGGTTCTTGGGTTTTATAAAGGAAAAAAGCAGAACATAAATGAAAATTCACAATTTTTCAAGCGTCGGAGGCGGGCTTAGGGTTATATGACAATAATAATATGATCAGAGGTCTTTAAGCAGCAAGGCTAATCGTAATCGGAACTTTTGGAGTATGGCAAAGACTTGCGCCTTTGATTCTTTTCGATGCGATGAGCACTTTATCATATTAGCAAGTGGAACTTTGATTTCTTTATGAGAATTTTCAAGGATTTTAATGGATTTGGGGGTTCTGAAATAGTCAAAAAGTGAGTTTTTAACTATGAAAGGGGAAATTTTCATAAATGGAAAGAAAAGGACTTCTGAAAACAAAGTAGTTTTGATGGAGAAAAAGGGGAGCAGATGAAAGGTTTTGAGAAGAGGAGAAATGACGATTTATCAGCAGTCTTTCAGATGGAATCAGCAGAAATTCCTGAGTATAAAAATGGGACAGCAAATGAGGATTTTGGACAAAGGCATGAGGCCTTCAAGGAGTCTTCAAGAGCCAACAATTTTTAGTGATAAAATTTGTTCCTTGGAGGCTCAAAAAAAAATATATTAGCCACCTTTTGGTATAACAAAATATTATAGGTGGCTAACAGTGGCTCCACTTGGGGACGGTGCCTTCTTGAAGGCATCAAGAATTCAGACTTGACTTCTGGGAGGCTGACCAGTTGCTTCATCCATTGGGCTGTCCTTTTGTGCTTTGAATAATCTTCTCTAAAAACATATTGGGCAGCCATGAAAACAATGGACCTTTATCAACAAGCTTGCTACCTACCCAATCCTACAGATCTAGCATTTTTTCTTCATCAGAGTGCACTTGGATTGGCAAACTCTATTCACAACATTTTATTCTTTTGAAAGCAGGAAATATAATCTATTTCTAATCTTTATTTCTCCTGAACTCAGATTAAACAGTTGAGCTCAGATATTTCTCTACCTAGTCTACTGTCTGTTGGGATTAAATAGTCCAACAAACTTTCATTCTCTAAATTCTACAACATAAATTTAAAAATAGTCAAGTCAAGATTGAGCTGTTCGACTTGCTATGATCTATGGCATAAGAACAAGCTGCACATAGATTATTATTTGCAAAAAATTAAATCAAAATGGAAGGCTTAAGATCTGAAATTTTCTTATTATGGCCTGCTTTTTCTTTACAGCTCTGTTTTTAATTTTGTTTTTTGAGCTGTCTCTTTCTTGATATCTGATTCAGATTTTGGGCAAATAAGAACCAGTTTTTCTCTTTTATGACTCAGAAAAATACAACAATTTTGAGTCATCTCTCTTTGGAAACTTTGGTTCAGATTTTGAGTTTGTTTGAACCTTCAATTTCTACCCTAATCTATCTACTGATAAGCCAAGATTAAACAGTTTGGCAAATCAAATTTACTACCCTATCAGCAGAAAATTGAAAACTAATTAGTCAAGATTAAACAGTTTGACTAACTAGAAGTGTGTTTTTACGGGAGTGGCATTTAAGCTTGCACACTTTCAGATTTGTTTCTTTCTTGGTATGGGGCTATACCCTTCTTGTTTTGACAACCTGCCCTCTTTTCCTTTTTCCTATTGTTTTTTGTATTTTTGAAGTTTTATAACTTTTGAATGCAATGGTTAGACTATGATATTTACAATGGAGACAAAAATGTTTTGAAACTCAAGACTCTTGGCAGAAGTAATGCTTGAGCATCCTACCATTGACAGGACCTCCATATAAGTCTTCTCCATTCATTTCTTTCAAGAAAAATGTATTATGACCCCTCCCAGCATGAATAATATATGGCCCTTTCCACAAGTTCTCAAACTTGCCATGTTTCCCCTTCTCTTCCCTCCGTGAATCCCACTTAAGAACAATACTTCCAACCTGGAAATTGTTTGCCTTAGTCCTCTTATCAAATTGCTTCTTCATATTTTCTTGGACTAACTGTGTTCTCTCATAAACTTCTTCTCTAGTCTGTTGTAAATGGATTGTTTGGTTGATCCTCCTCTGCATATCATTTTCCTCAACCTGTACTTCTTGAAGGAGTTTTATGACCGGAACTCCTAATGAGGTAGGAAAAATTGCATCCATGCCATAAACTAACTGATAGGGGCACATATTTATTGATTTCTTTGTAGTTAGTCTATCAGCCCATAAGGCATGAACCAACTTACTGTGCCATGATTTTTGATTTTCTTCCAACAGTTTTTTAATGATATTGATGAGACTCTTGTTGGAGGATTCAGCTAACCCATTTCCTTGGGGGTAGTAAGCAGTGGAATGGCCCAAGGTTATATGGTATTTGTGACAAAAATCAACCATCTTTTTGGATTTGAAAGCAGCAGCATTGTCTGTTATGATTTTTCTGGGACAACCAAATCTGGATAGGATGTGGGTTTCAAGAAACTTGATAATGAAGGAGTCATTAGCATTCCTGGTAGGTATAGCTTCTATCCATTTGGTGAAGAAGTCAGTGGCTGTGAGGTGTTGAGTCCCAAATTTGCATCTTTTCCATGCATTTTTCCATACCTTTTTCACTCACCTAAACCTCCCAAATTGTCAATATCATGTGCAAAAGGGCATCTAACATGGTTTTTAATTATGTTTTTGTGTTTTCTATTTGATCTAGATTTTTTTCATACAGCTGCAGAATCTTGCCACTTTCCGCAGCTGCTGCAACTTTCCGCAGCTATTTTGTAAATCTCTATGCTACAGGTGTCTACAAGGGAAACGAGCCACATGGGCAGGCTAGGAATGACGTGGACATGGTTCGTGTCCTATTGGTTCAAGAAAACTCGTCCAAAGAAGCCGCGGTCAAAGGCGTCCACATGGAATTCAACCATGGAGTTTCATGTCGGCCGGACTCTGTTTCGTGGCACATAAAGATCCATACGGCCGTTTCTAAGCCTGCGGAGGTTAAATCGACATCTGTGCAGAGCTCTGGAGTCGAATTCAAGCATCCACCTTTCGTAGATTCACTTTCCAACACGGCCATACTCCTATATCCGTGGACGTAGTGGTCTACGTGCTCCCTGCCAGCAAGAACTTTAGGAGACAGTTACAGTTTGTTGTTATATATATTGCGTTTGCATACGCATAGTTAGTTGATAGTTGATGTTAGTGAATGTAATCTCTGTTATCTTTTTCTGCTCTCTGGTGATTACGCTGCCCTTGAGCCGTAACACTACCATTCTGTAATGAACTGCTTTTTAATATGAGAAGACTCTGTTTTTCAACTTAATTCGTGTTTGAGGACCGTTACCAAGGCTGTGTAGAGGGCCCCTGCTCAGCTAAGGTTTTGGGTATTAGTGTATATTTCTCATTTCATTTCTTTAAAAATCATTGTATCATAATCCATCCATATGTTCATACTTTGCAGTTGTTTCATTTCTGTTTATACATTTCCATAATTTCCATTTCATTTCTGTCTTTCATGTTTTATGATTGTTAATCATTGATCAGTGTTCTTGTGCAGGTTATAGATAGGCAGCCCGGGCATTTTTATAGCTTTTTGACTAATGACATGGATCTAACATTGTTCTGCTGCTAGTTCGTTTTTCATAGCTTTTGTTTAAATTCAGTCTTGCTTTGTTCATTTCAGTTTTGCTTATCTACTTTAGTAGTTAAATTTAGATATATTAAGCTGCTCATAGCATCTTCAGTTGCCTCCGAAAGCCACAGCTGGACTGATGGTGAGGGACTGCATTATGAAATGTGTAGTTTAGTATTAGTTTTTTTTCTGCAAATTTAGATATATTAAGCTGCTCATAGCATCTTCAGTTGCCTCCGAAAGCCACAGCTGGACTGATGGTGAGGGACTGCATTATGAAATGTGTAGTTTAGTATTATTTTCTTTTCTGCAAATTTAGATATATTAAGCTGCTCATAGCATCTTCAGTTGCCTCCGAAAGCCACAGCTGGACTGATGGTGAGGGACTGCATTATGAAATGTGTAGTTTAGTATTAGTTTCTTTTTTGCAAATTTAGATATATTAAATCATGTATGACATCTTCAGTTGCCTCCGAAAGCCACAGCTGGACTGATGGTGAGGGATTGAATCATGAGTGTATGGTTTAGTATTAGTTTATTTTCTGCAAATTAAATATCAGTTACACAAGTTGTTTATGATTACTTCCGAAAATCATAGGTGGACTAATGATGAAGGGTCAGAGGATAAATTGATGTAATCTGATTTAGATTTATTTTATTGCAATTTTTAATTTCCTTAAACATAGTTTCCTTTGTGTTTAGTCAGCAGCAAGAATAGTTTGATTTTCATGTTCACTAGTTTACTGTTTTGATTTATTAGATTAGCAGCATCTTTTCATTTCATCAGTACATTTTCATTTTCCTTCAAAGTATTGTCATTGTAATTTTCAATTTGCTTTTAAAGTTTCAAGTTGGTAAATCATTATAGGGGATATCACTTCCTTGAACAAATATAACCAAACTTGTTTTCATTTTAGAATTTCCATTTCACCTTAGAAAAACCAAAAACGACAAAAAGTTAAGAAATAGGTTATCTTGCACATATAGTGCATCGCACTTCATCAGCTTACGATTCCCGGATTGACAAATTAAATGCAGCAATTTAGGACACACTAAATTGACCAAACATTTTGGCGCCGTTGCCGGGGAAGTGTAACTAGGTAGCCAATTTCTTAAAAAAAAAACATAAAATCATAAAAAGAAGGGAAAACTTGATAACTTCTTGAAGTATGCTCTCCTCTTGCACCTAGTGTGATCTGGAGGATCAGAAAAGAGAGTTATTGGTTCAGTAATTTCTTAAGTATGCTCTCTTCTTGCACCTAGTGTGACCTGGAAGATCAGAAAGAGAATTATTAGCCCAACTTTTAAAAAATAAAAAAAAATAAAAATGACATGCATAGAGCAAGAGATTCTAGGGGAAGGTTTATAGCTAAAGCCAAGAGTTCGATTTTCACAACTCCATCTTCTTCAAGGCATAGACCAGATTCACCACCATCTACCCCTAGCCTTAAGATTTTTGGAAGTCAAGGAACAGCTGAATTAGAGGATTCTCCTATACCACTTACTAAAACCCACTTAGAAAACAAAGAGACTTTCTCTCATCCTTCCTTGGTAGAAGAACTAGAGGACTATAAGGACTCTAAAGAAACTATCATGGCAGAGGAAGTAATAAATAGAGGTGGAGGTAGAAGAGGTGGAGATAATGGAGATAACAATGGTGAAGGAAATGATGGTAGAAATAGGGACAATTTGCTTGGATTCCCTATAGTTGATGAGGAAACTCATGCAACAATGAAAAATATCTCACCATCTGTTCTCCCTAACTTTTATGGATTGCGAAGTGAGGATCCTGAAACATTTCTATTTGAGTTTGAAGTTGTGTGCCGAACTTATGACTATATGGAAGACTCTCAAAAACTCAAACTGTTTCCTTCAACATTGAAGGGATCTGCTTTGAAATGGTTCATGGGATTAGCCACTCAATCTATTAGGACTTGAAATGATATGAAACAAACATTTTTGGATAGATACTTGGACTATTGTATGCCCACCAATCACAAGGATGAGGTATTCAAAATGATGCAAAAAAAAGATGAAAATTTGGAAGACTTAATTGAAAGATTTCAATACAACTTGAAAAGAGCAAAGATGAGCAACTTAGATAATGAAACCTTGAAAGCCCTCCTATTAAAAGCCATTAGAGATGAATGGATAGACATTTTAAACATGATGGGGAAAGGAGATATTTCTCAACTCCCATTTCGTGATATAACAGAACTATGTATCCATCTCTCAAGGGGAAAATCTAAAACAGGAAAAGGGCCTAGGGATTCTTCTCTTATTAGGGCTAACAAATCTGCAACTGGATCAGTAAGTAGGGCAGAGATTGGTAATATGCTTGATGAGTTCAAAACTGATATCTTAGGGAGCCTTAGTGAACAACTAGACACCCTTAAAATCCAAAACAAGCAGAAAGCAGAAACAGATGCCTTAGCCATCTTTTGTCCGAAATGTAGAAAGAAACATGCTTTAAGGGAATGTCCCTTGGATGCAAAAGTTGTAGAAACATGTATGATTTGCTCAGAAAATCATGAGATCAAAGATTTTCCTTCAATTCCTGGACTCAAAGCTGTTTTTCAAGAAGATCCAAACTCAGTAGAATCTCTCTGTTTTGTCGCAAGGAGACCTTGGCAGGGACAACAATCTCAAGGGTTTAATAACCCTATGAATCTTCAAACCCCACCAAATTGGAATCCTTGGCAAAAACCTTGGCCCCAACATCAGAATTCATATCAGCCATGGGTACAAGGGATGCAAAATCCTTATGGGAGATTTGCTCAATTTTATCAATATCCTCCATCTTTTCAAAATCAACAAGCTCCACAATTTCCAAGCCCAAATCCACAACTTTCATTGCCATTTCCACAACAACAACCTTCTCAACAAAATACAAATCCTCAACTCATGCTCTCATACCAACAGAAGACAAATCAACTTCCAGCTCAGCCATTGCCAAATCCTAACAATAAGAATCCTCAAACTACTTATATGGTAGAAGGACAACAATTTCCTACCTATATGATTGTTCCTCTCAATGATGTACAACTCAGATCTGGTAGAGTTTTAGAAAAACCTTCTATAGAAATTCAAGAGCAAGATACCTCTGAAGAGGACTCTCTTCAAGTCAATAAGGGTTCTGAGGAAGAATCTCTTCAAAATTCAAAAATTCAAAAAGAAAAAGAAAAGCTAACATCCACAACTCCTATAGTTGAGCAACCGGTATCTTCATCTACACCTCCTTTTCCGGAAAGACTACAAATTGATAAGGGGGTGGAAAAACAAATCTTGTTGCCTAACTATGACTTTCTAGATGAATTGAAGAATGTTTGTATCAAGATTCCACTGCTACAAGCCATTCGAGAAATTCCTATTCTAGCAAAAACCATAAAGGAGTTGAGTTTCAAAAGACCAGGAAGAAAGCTAAAGGACACAAGAAGAATCCACCTGGTAGGAAAGATTGCAGACATTATGATGGGAAAAATTGCCCTGCAGAAATATGTAGATCCAGGAAGTCCAATTGTCAAGACACATATAAATGGGATAGAAATTCCAAACACATTGATTGACTTAGGGGCTGCTATCAACATTATGAGTAGACAGACTATGGAACAGTTAAAACTTCCTAACCTTCTTTTACACCTACTTTATTGCAACTTGCAGATCGATCGGTTATTAAACCAGATGGTGTATTAGAAGATATTTCAGTCTCCTTAGATTCTTGGGAATATCCAGTAGACTTTATGATTTTGACTCCCAAAAGTAATCTAGGAGGACATCCAATAATCTTAGGAAGACCTTGGCTGGCCACAGCTGATGCTTTTATTAGTTGTAGATCCGGAGACATGTACATTTCTAATGGTAATTCGACAAAGAAATTCAATTTGTATCCTCCTGCAAGAGCAATTACAGAAATAGGAGACAATGAATGGGTCGATGATGAGAACACTATACAACCTGTCTTTACCATTTCTGAAATTAGTGAGGATAGTCAAATTTTGAACACATTAGAAAATTTTGAGATAACTTCAGAATATGACCCCACACAATTTCAGTTGGAATCTGACATAGAATATTTATCATCAAGACAAATGTCTCTTTACTCTATGGAAGAGTTTGGTAATTCTGCTATTGAGATTTTTCCAGAAAAGACATTGAATATCAACAAACATATGGAGAAGTCACAACAAGAAGAACTAACCAGAATCTTGCAAAAACATTCTACTGCATTTGCATGGGAGTATACTGACATGAAGGGTATTGATCCTAAGACTTGCATCCATCATATCTATATTGAGGAAAACAGTAGACCAATCAGACAACCTCAAAGAAGGATGAATCCAAATCTTATGGAGATAGTGAAAGAAGAGCTCCAAAACTTCTCAATGTAAACTTCATTTATCCAATTTCAGATAGCCGATGGGTTTCTCCTTTGGTTATAGTACCTAAAAAGAATGGTAAATGGAGGGTATGCATTGATTACAGTGAATTGAACAAAGCAACTTTGAAGGATCACTTTCCTTTGCCTTTTATTGATCAGGTATTAGATACATTAGCAGGTAAAAAGTACTTTTCATTTTTGGATGGTTTTAGTGGCTATAATCAAATACAGGTAGCACCTGAAGATCAAGATAAGACCACATTTACTTGTCCATGGGGAACTTTTGCCTACCGAGTGCTTCCTTTTGGGTTATGTAATGCACCAGCAACATTCCAAAGAGCAAGACTAGGAATTTTTTCTGATCTAATTCATGATTGTGTAGAGGTTTATATGGATGATTTTACAGTTTATGGTAATTCATTTGAAGAGGCATTAGAAAATTTGGAAAAAGTTCTCATAAGATGTAAAGAAACAAACCTTTCATTAAGCCATGAAAAATGCTTTATGATGTTTACTGAAAGGATTGTTTTAGGACATCATATTTCGGGAGATGGGATTAAGGTTGATAGATCGAAAGTTGAAGTCATCTCCAAGTTGCCTATTCCAAATTGTCAAAGAGATGTTAGAAGTTTTCTAGGATTTACTGGTTACTATAGAAGATTTATAGAAAATTTCACTAAAATAGCATCTCCACTCTTCAAATTGCTTACAAAAGACTGTGAATTTAAATGGGATCCTGATTGTCAATCAGCTTTTGAAACTTTGAAAACAAGAATATCTGAAGCACCTATCTTGAGAGGACCAAATGGGAAACTTCCTTTCCATATTTCTACAGATGCTTCAGATACAGCTCTTGGAGCTGTGTTGGGTCAAAAAGATTTAATTCCTTATGCCATTTATTACACCAGTAAAAATTTGACTCCCACAGAGTTGAACTATACTGTGACTGAAAAAGAGTTTTTAGCCGTTGTTCATGCAATTAATAAGTTTAGACATTACATAACAGGCTATGAAACTTTTATTCATACTGACCATTCTGCAATTAGATATTTAATGAACAAACCTGTTACTAATGGCAAAGTGACAAGATGGCTTTTACTTTTGCAAGAATTCAATATTACTGTGTTGGATAGACCAGGAAAACAGAATACAGTAGCTGATTTCTTGTCTAGGATTCAGAATACTAAAGAAGATTCTCCTGTAGAAGATAAGTTTCCCGATGAATATTTGTTTGCAGTAACTATTAAGACCCCTTGGTATGCAGATATTGCTAACTATTTGGTTACAGGGAAACTACCTTCACATTTATTTCCAAGAGAAAAACGAAAAATTATTCAGGAGAGTTCAAGATATTCATGGATTTCTAACGAATTGTTTAAAACAGGGCCAGATCTTGTGATCAGAAGATGTGTCAGGGAAGATGAAATGCTTGATATTCTTAAGGCATGTCATGATGAACCATGCGACGGACACTTTGCAGACAAAAGAACGGCCTATAAAATCCTTTCCTTGGGATATTATTGGCCTTCCCTCTTCAAATATGCAAAACAATATGTCAAAAGGTGTGATAGCTGCCAAAGAGTAGGGAAACCTACCCTTTCAAATGAAATAACATTGCAAACACAGGTACTCATTGAACCCTTTGAAAAATGGGCTTTAGATTTCATTGGACCTATTAATCCACCATCTAAGCAAAAGAAGTATATATTGGTTTGTACTGATTATGTTAATAAATGGGTAGAAGCCAAAGCATTAGTATCTGCTACTAAAAATTCAGTTGTTCATTTTCTTTATGAGGATATTTTTACTCGCTTTGGTGTTCCAAGAGAAATTGTGACAGATCAGGGGAGCCAATTCACATCCAATTTGGTGGAGAAGTTGATGGAAGAATACAAAATCAAGCACAAAAGATCTACTCCTTACCACCCGCAAGCAAATGGTCAAGTGGAGTCCACAAATAAAGTTCTTGAAAGTATCATCACCAAAACTGTTCATCTACATAGAAGAGATTGGGCAAAAAGGCTTCCTGAAGCCTTGTGGGCCTACAGAACTACATGGAGGAATACAACAGGACATTCTCCCTATGAACTTGTTTATGGGAAAGAAGTCTTGCTCCCCATTGAGTTCCAAGTCAAGACCTTCAAGATAGCAATTCAGTTGGGAATGGACTTATCAGAAGCCCAAAAGCATAGAATGGAGCAGTTGAATGAGCTAGATGAGATCAGACAAGAAGCAATTCTAAGAACTGATCTAGTTCAATATCAAAGAACTAAATGGCAGGACAAATATATCAAAGAGAAGAAGTTTCAAGAAGGAGATTGGGCATTGTTATTTGATTCCAAGTTTAAAGATTTTCAAGGGAAATTTCAGACTCATTGGCTTGGGCCGTATGAGATTGACAAGATCTTTAGAAATGGAACTGTAAGAATCAAGACCATTGATGAGTTTCAAACTCCTCTTATTGTGAATGGCCATAGATTGAAAGTTTATCATAAGCCACTCTCAAAAGAGGATTTTGTCAAGATGTTTCAAGAAAGTTCTGCAATCAGGCTGGTACAGAAGAATTTTTCTTCTCCACCAGCCTAGCTTTTGTTTTTCACTTAAAAAAAAAAAAAAAAAAAAAAGAGAGAAAAAAAATGGTATAAGCCTGAAAACCAATCATTGATTGGCAGTCTTATGCAGAAAATATGGGGTGAAAATCAGGGACACCTGACACTCTATATTTTCCAAAAAAAAAATCTCTATTTCATTTCATTTCATTTCACCACCCACTCCATTTCATTCCACTTCATTTCATTTCATTTCATTTCATTTCACTTCATTCCACTTCATTTCATCCATTCCATCAATAAAAATCTTTTTCATGACCATTTCCATCTGGTCATTTTTCATTTGTTCATTTATATTCAACCAAGTAATAGCTGTGTCAGTTTCCGCAGCTGACATCTGTTTCCGCAGCTGACTCCAGTTTCCGCAGCCAGAAGCAGATTCCGCAGCTACTACTCTGTTTTCAAAGAGAATGTACAGTCAGTTGTTATTTCCATAATTATGAAATAAAATGCAGGAGAGAGGATCAATGGAACATTCAAGACACCAATGGAGATCAATCAGTTGAAGACCAAGGGCAAAAGCAAGGATTCCAAAGGTATGAATAAAGTTTATTTCAAATAGTATTGAAAAACACATTTTTATATAATTTTAAACCATGAGCTCTACCCATTACGCGCAATGATTATATTGACAGATCCGTAACATGTCACGATCTCCATGTTATCCTCTTGCATTTATTCATAAACGGTTTCATCATTGAAATTCTGATTTTCACTCATGTTCCAATATCCCACCGGAGATAATGATACGTATTTGAGTTGACAAAGGACTCTTACAAGCCGCATAACTTCATAACCGTTGATTGAAACGTGTTCATATTTATTACACAGCCACCAAAATTCAGAACGCGGCCGAATGCATTATACTTTGTTAACCTCTTTGTCGTGTCTCTGTCGTGTTTACAAAACCCCACTCTATTCATTCTCACTCCCTGTTTCACTCCATTTCGTTCCTTTTGCTCATTTTCACTCCCGTATATCTACCCACAGTCTTACTCCATTCTGTTTATGGTGCTCATTTCCATTCTATGATACATTCCCACAGTCATTGTGTTCGATCCTGTGTATTCAGTCGTTCCATTTCCACTTAAACCCTCACAGAGGCAAATTAGTGAAGCACAGAAAAGTGAAATGGGTAAGTTTCTAAGGGCAGAGCCGGAAGGACCAAAGTTTATAGAGGGATATCCGCAAGCAAAAGAGATATTGAAGAAAGCTAAATGGCTGCGTTTTATTCAGAAATTCAGAGGTTACCACAAAGAAGTTACGAAAGCGTTTGCAAGGTCATTTGATGGCTCGGAAGCAGAAATTGGAGACCTCAAGTTTTCGGTCAATGAAGCATCAATAGCAACAGCCACAGAACTTCTTCAGGAGGGAGAACGTTGGTTCAAAAATAAAAGCATCAGTGATGAGGCATGGAGAACAATTCTACGAAATCAAGGTATGGATATAACTGTTTTCAAAAGAGGAATCCCTGTGCATGCAATAAAAGAAGAATGGGCCACTTTACTACTAATTGTTCAGAAATTCATTACATGTGAAGGCCGTTTTGGGTCTATGTACATGTACCATACCAGGCTATTGATGAATTTTCTTGAAAACCAAACTCTCAATCTCCCTTATTTTCTATTCAATAGCTTAAAGAAAATGGTTGTGACTGTTCAAAAACACTTAGGAGATGTAGAGCCTCATTTATATCACCATGGCCTTATAAAAATTATGATTGAAAAGGAGCTAAAAGAAAGAAGAGACACATGGGAACAATTCCTAGTTAGGAATTTCTTTGAGGAACCTCAGGAAATTCCTGAAGGTAGTTCAATTAGAAGGAGTAGAAGAAAAATAATGAATATTGAAACCCAAATTACTCCTACTCAGGAAATTCCCGCAGCTAGCACAGCAAGAAGAAGTAGAAGGAAAAGAACAATAGAAGAAATCCAAAATACTTCTACTACTACTATGAAAAGAACTGATAGGGAAGAGAGATTGGTAAAAAGGAAGAAGAAGGAAATCAAGGCTAAGAAGCCAATAATACAAAAAAGGAAAGAAACTATTGAGGCTGTACATAAAACTCCTTCTTCTGAAGAAGAAGATCATCAAATACTATCTGAAAGATTAGTTTATCTTCAAAAACAGTCATCTATATCCAAGAAGGCAGAGAAAGGAAAACAGGAACAAAAGGACAGTGTACCACAGCATGTGAGGAGAAGCAGCAGGCTTAAGGGGAAATTGAGAAAAACACAAATTAAGGGTCCTCATTTCATTGATTTGGGTGAGGAGACATCTGAACAGTCCCCAACTAACCATATTCCATCTCAGTCAGTTAGTGAACCTGGTTCCTTTCATTCCCAATCAGACAATGAGCATACTCCATCTTATTCTCAGCAAAATATTGATGTAAGCCCTCCTCGGCCATATTTTGAACATAATTCTCCTTTACAGCATTTTGGGGACAGCCCAATGAAAATGACACCTGAAATAGACCCCAAGCAGCAGGAGGTATATGACTATATAGAATCTTTGGAAAAGGCAGCCACAGGTCCAAGTACTTCTTCTATTCAGCCTCATACATTGCAGGATGATTTAGTTCAATCATTAAAACAGGAAATTTTTGAGCTGGAGCTTTTAAATCGGCACATCAAAAATGAAAATGAAACACTGAAAGAACAAGGCAAACTGGACAAGATCATCCATGATAATACTATGTTACATTTGGGAATTTGGAAAAAGAAGAATAAGAAATTAAAAAGGAAATGCCAGAAATTGAGCAGAGCACTTGTGAATATCAAATTTAGGTGCTTAATGAAGAAACCCAGAATGATGGCAGTACCAAAGAAGAAGAGAAGGGGGTTGGATGTGCTGGCTGAAGTATCAAGGCACATGAACTGAAAAAAGAGTATCAAAATTTTGGTTGCATGAGGACATGCAACACCTTCACAGTGGGGGTATGTTGAGTCCCAAATTTGCATCTTTTCCATACACTTTTCCATACCTTTTTCACTCACCTAAACCTCCCAAATTGTCAATATCATGTGCAAAAGGGCAGCTAACATGGTTTTTAATTATATTTTTGTGTTTGCTATTTGATCTAGATTTTGTTCATTCAGCTGCGGAATCTTGCCACTTTCCGCAGCTGCTGCAACTTTCCGCATCTATTTTGTGAAACTCTATGCTACAGGTGTCTACAAGGGAAACGAGCCACATGGGCAGGTCAGGAATGACGTGGACATGGTTCGTGTCCTATTGGTTCAAGCAAACTCGTCCAAAGAAGCCGCGGTCAAAGGCGTCCACATGGAAGTCAACCATGGAGTTTCATGTCGGCCGGACTCTGTTTCGTGGCATATAAAGATCCATACGGTCGTTTCTAAGCCTGCGGAGGTTAAATCGACATCTGTGCAGAGCTCTGGAGTCGAATTCAAGCATCCACCTTCCGTAGATTCACTTTCCAACACGGCCATACTCCTATATCCGTGGACGTAGTGGTCTACGTGCTCTTTGCCAGCAAGAACTTTAGGAGACAGTTACAGTTTGTTGTTATATATATTGTGTTTGCATACGCATAGAAAGTTAGTTGATAGTTGATGTTAGTGAATGTACTCTGTTATCTTTTAGTCTGCTCTGTAGTGATTACGCTGCACTTGTGCCGTAACACTACCATTCTGTAATGAACTGCTTTTTAATATGAGAAGACTCTGTTTTTCAACTTAATTCGTGTTTGAGGACCGTTACCAAGGCTGTGTAGAGGGCCCCTGCTCAACTAAGGTTTTGTGTATTAGTGTATATTTCTCATTTCATTTTTTTTTAAATCATTGTATCATAATCCATCCATATGTTCATACTTTGCAGTTGTTTCATTTCTGTTTATACATTTCCATAATTTCCATTTCATTTCTGTCTTTCATGTTTTATGATTGTTAATCACTGATCAGTTTTCTTGATTGCAGGTTTTAGTTAGACAGCCCGGGCATTTTCATAGCATTTTGACTAATGACATGAAACTAACATTGTTCTGCTGCTAGTTTGTTTTTCATAGCTTTTGTTTAACTTCAGTCTTGCTTTGTACATTTCAGTTTTGCTTATCTGCTTTAGTAGTTAAATTTAGATATATTAAGCTGCTCATAGCATCTTCAGTTGCCTCCGAAAGCCACAGCTGAACTGATGGTGAGGGACTGCATTATGAAATGTGTAGTTTAGTATTAGTTTCTTTTCTGCAAATTTAGATATATTAAGTTACTCATAGCATCTTCAATTGCCTCCGAAAGCCACAGCTGGACTGATGGTGAGGGACTGCATTATGAAATGTGTAGTTTAGTATTAGTTTCTTTTCTGCAAATTTAGATATATTAAGCTGCTCATAGCATCTTCAGTTGCCTCCGAAAGCCACAGCTGGACTGATGGTGAGGGATTGCATTATAAAATGTGTAGTTTAATATTAGTTTCTTTTCCGCAAATTTAGATATATTAAATCATGCATGAAATCTTCAGTTGCCTCCGAAAGCCACAACTGGACTGATGGTGAGGGATTGAATCATGAGTGTATGGTTTAGTATTAGTTTACTTTCTGCAAATTAAATATCAGTTACTCAAGTTGTTTATGATTACTTCCGAAAATCATAGCTGGACTAATGATGAAGGGTCAAAAGATAAATTGATGTAATCTGATTTAGATTTATTTTATTGCAATTTTGAATTTCCTTAAACATAGTTTCTTTTGTGTTTAGTCAGCAGCAAGAATAGTTTGATTTTCATGTTCACTAGTTTACTGTTTTGATTTATTAGATTAGCAGCATCTTTTCATTTCATCAGTACATTTTCATTTTCCTTCAAAGTCTTGTCATTGTAATTTTCAATTTGCTTTTAAAGTTTCAAGTTGGTAAATCATTATAGGGGATATCACTTCCTTGAACAAATATAACCAAACTTGTTTTCATTTTAGAATTTCCATTTCACCTTAGAAAGACCAAAAAAACGACAAAAGTTAAGAAATAGGTTATCTTGCACATATAGTGCGCCGCACTTCATCAGCTTACGATTCCCGGATTGACAAATTAAATGCAGCAATTTAGGACACACTAAATTGACCAAACATGAGGATCCACTTATGTTGAGCTGAGGAAGATGGGTGAATTTCTCCAATGAAGTCCAGCCCCCATTGTTGAAAGGGTGCCTCAACTCTGATAGGATGTAGGGGTAAGGGAAGGAGCTTTTTCTTGCCATCAAATATTTGACACTTATGGCAAGACATGACCAGCTTCTGAGTGTCTGGGAAAAGTGTAGGCCAATAGTAACCTGATCTGAGAATTTTGTTTGCTGTGACCTTCCAGTAGAGGTGTCCTCCACATTCACCATCATGTAGTTCGTGCATGATCTTCCCTGCATCATCTTCAAGTAAACATTTAAGCAAAATTCCAACAGCGTTTTTCCAATATAACACCCCATCTATAATGCAAAAACTCAAAGCTTTCTGTTTCAAAAATCTAGCTTTAGTTTTAGACAAAGAAGGAGGAGTATTCAAATATAAAAGCACATAAACAATGTCAGCATACCAAGGGGGTTTTAGGAAAGTTTCCTCAATAAAAGGGGCGTCAGATTCTTCCATTTCTTCCAACACATCCACCATATTTATGTCTAGTGCTTGGAAGTTGGACTCGGCCATAAGTTTTGCTAATCCTTGCCCCTTAACAAGTTTGGTGGGCCTAATTTCTAAGTCATATTCAAGAATAGTTGCAATCCATTTTCCCCTTTTACCATCAGGGTCTTGACTTAGAATATCCTTGACAACAGCATGCGGAACAAAAGCAATTATGTGAGAGTGTAAAATATAAACCCTAAAGTATTTTAATGCTTTTACTAATGCTAAGGCTTGCTTCTCCATAATGTTATAATTGAGAGGAGCGTCTCTTAGGGCCCTACTAAAAAATGATATTGGTTGTTCTTGTCCAAGATCATTCTTTTGAAGCAAAACTGCAGTTATTGTATGTTCAGATGCAAAAGAAAAAATGTAAAAGTCTTTGGTAAAATTAGGACTAATCAGTACTGGTGCTTGGGTAAGAGCTTGTTTGACCAGTTCGAATGATTTTTTGGCTGGCAAAGTCCATTTTACACCCACATTCTTCTTAAGCATGTTTGTGATGTTTTTCAATAGCTCAGCAAGGTTGGGAATAAACCTTCTCAAAAAATTAATCTTTCCGATGAAAGATTGCAATTCTTTGAGGCTTCTAGGATGGCTAATTTGCAATATGCCATCTATCCTCGTAGGGTCTATTTTGATTCCCTCTTCTGAAATTATGTGACCAAGAAGTTTCCCTTCTTGGAGTCCAAAGAGGGTCTTCTTGGGATTTAGTGATAAGCCAAATTTCCTACATTTCTCAAAAACCTTCCTTAGGTGAATCAAATGTTCTTCATCAGTTTTTGAGAAAACAGTTATGTCATCAAGGTAGATAATTATAAAATAGCCAATATCTTCAGAGAAGGCTATGTCCATGGCCCTTTGGAAGGTGGCCCCTACGTTCATTAATCCTAAAGGCATTTTGACATACATAAAAGTTCCCCAAGGTGTGGTAAAAGCAGTTTTGATTTGATCACTTGGGAAAACTAACACCTGATTGTAACCCGAGAACCCATCTAATAAGGATATTCTTCTTGATCAAACTACCCTTTGAAGTATATGGTCCATCTTAGGTAAAGGGTAGTTGTCTTTTAAAGAGGCTCTGTTTAAATTTCTGAAGTCAATGCAGAGCCTGATCTCCCCAGTTTTCTTTCTAACAGAAACTAAGTTTGATACCCATTCCGAAAATCTAATGGGTACTATGATCCCAACGTTGTACATTTTCTCAATTTCTGCCTTAACCGAAGGTAATAAAAGGGGATTTATTCTCCTTAGTTTTTGCTTAAAAGGCTTTTGATTTTCCTTCAAGGGGATTTTATGTTGGATGATGCTGGTATCATATGATTTCAAGTCTTTGTATTCCCAAGCAAACACGTCCTTAAATTCTTTAAAAAGCTTTATGTACTGTGATTTTATGTGGGCTGGGAGGGTGCTGGATAGCTTGATCATCTTGGGTTCTGCGAGACTGCCTATGTTGTGTTCTTCTACATTTGTCTCCACAAGCTCCATTATGGGTTCTTTAGCTACATCGTTGAGATCAAACAGGTGTTCTAAAGGTGTGAGACCTCTTGGGATTTTATCATTTTTGCATTGTAAGACTTCCAAGTCTTCTCGGTCTTCATTGTTCACTACCTCTGCTTCAAAAGGATTTTCGCAATGATTTATATCTGCGGGATATGTCATTTCAGCCTCTGGGATTTGCTCAATATACAAGCAGTTTTCTTCATGGCCAGCTTCCGGTGTTGGTATGCTGAAATCATTTTCTGATTTTAAGAAATGACCTATGTGTTTGTCAGTTTCGAATACTTGCCAGTGATCTTCATTATCAGGCACAGCAGGTCTGTGTTTCACCTTTATACTGAGTTGTTCATTTATCTCAGGTACTTGGCAATTACTGGCAGTGAAGGCAAGTTCATTTGCTAGATGATTCTGTGCTCTAGGGATAAAAATGAGTTCATATTTTTCGAAAGTTTTTAACAGGTCAAGGGAAGCATTTCGATATTCCCTAAGCTTTGGATTCTTGGCTGAGTATTCTCCTTTGATTTGTTTGATGATCAGCTCAGAATCCCCTAAAATGGATATCCTTTGGGCTTCTAATTCTTTAAGCAGTTGTAAGCCTAGGAGAAGTGCTTCATACTCAGCAATATTGTTAGTGCATGGGAAGTCTAATTTGTATGAAAAACTCTTATTTGTGTTCTGAATCCAGACACCTGCCCCTGCACTAGTTTTATTACAAGATCCATCGAAATTTATTGTCCAAAGTATATTTGACTCATTCTCATTTTCTTGTCGCTGTTGATCGTCAACGTTTTGAGGTTTATTCGAGGTGAAATTTGGTGGGTCTATATTTTCTTTACATGGTTGAGTAATTTCATCTTCGTTATACAAGATAAATGAATCTAAACTTGATTGAATAGAATAGATCGGAGTGTTGTTTGGTTTGTCCATGTTACTCACCATATACTTCATGTGGGCTTCCCTGTATAGTCTTCTATTTTGGTTGAAAACAGGGATGGTGGCATAGGACATGTCCATTTGAAGGCTTCCCTGAAGTTTGGCTCCCCATGATCTTGATAAAATCATGCCATACTTAGGGGGAATGTCAGCTACAACGATGTCCATCACTAGATTCTTGGCAGGGATCTGAGCTAAGTTAACACATAAATCTTTGATTAAACCCAAACATTTGACTCTACTTGAGTCAAAGGAATACAAATCTTTGTACGGTTTAGTAATTTCTAAGCCCAAACTTTCCATTACTACTTTGGGCATTAGATTGTGTGAAGCTCCGGAATCTAACATGGCATTGTGTAGAATTTTATCGTGTATGCTCAAACTGATATAGAAGGGAGGGACTGGTCCTTCTTGATATTTTCCTTCAACTTCTGGGCCAAACAACAGCTCAGGTTTGTCGTCTGTCAAGTTTAAGGTGTCAGTATCACTTCCTAAGTTTAAAGCTTTTAAAACTTGGTTTTTGTACACATCTTGGGTTACTAGTTCAGCTAGGGGGATGGTAATCTTAATCTTGGCAATCTCCCCCTCAAGGCTGAAAGGAATAATCAATTTGTTGATATTTACATATGTTTTTTCAGTTAAATTCCTTTCAGCAATTTTACTTTGCTGAACCTGGTTTCGGATAGTAATTGGGATGGTTTTATTGGGAGTAGTAGCTGAAGTGCTAGGGGTACCTTTTTCAACATTCGGCTGGATTCCCTTGTCTTTGTTTGAGTCTGTTTTCTTGGCCGAAATGTTGGTTTTTTCTGCTGTCTTTTTGGACTGGTTTTCCATGTTTTTCTTGACAGCAATGCTAGTATTCTTATCTTTTGAATTCTCTACACTTCCCTTGCTCCTAAGATCATACTGTTTGTGCACCTCCATGATTTCATTTTCAAAACCCAATCTATAGTCATCAGAATCTTCATAGGTTCTTGTATTTTGATCATTTGAGAAGAAACCTTGTTCTTCCTCGGTGAGGAAAACCTCATCCCCACTGTCTGATCCAATCAAGTTTACATGTGATTCTTCCAATATTTCCAACTCCCTGTCTTCCTCATATTGATCTACATAGTTCTGTTGAAAGGGAGGTCTGATTTGTTGGTCACTTTCTTTTTGCTTATCCTGATTGTTATCTTTTCTATAATTCTGATTTCTATTTCTGTTTTGATTGTTTTGAAGTGCAGTCTGGCTTTGATTTGCTTGTGTTTTCTTAATTATGCTCATCTATTTCATCATTTCTTCCAACATTCTCTCCATTTTTGAGCTTGAAGTAGAGGGAGGGGATTCCTCTCTGAAAGATACTCTCTTCTCAGTTTTCATTCTTGCTCTCTTTTCTATTAAGTTTACTTCCACGGAAAGGGCACCTCTTTGCATATCTTCCAAATTTGCAAAAAATCTTTCTCTGAGTGAATATGTCATGTCTGGGTCAAACCCTTCAGGAAATTTGTTTAAAGCTGAGCCCTGAGGAGGTTTTAGTTCAGGGGAAAGTGCGTTATACACGCTGTTAAATCTGGTACAATAAGCTTGTACACTTTCCCCAGGGTTCCTATGGAGATTGTTATAATCAGCAAGGACTTGGAGAGGATTTTTTCTCACTTCCCACTTGTTTAAGAATGTTTGATGGAAGCCTTGGAGGTTATTTATACTACGGGGGGCTAAACCTTTAAACCATTTTCTTACTTCTCCCCCTAAGCTCTGAGCAAACAGTCTGAGTTTGATAGAATCATCATCAATTTCATTTCGATCAAAATAGTCATTCATCTTATCCACATGTTGTGATGCAGTTGTAGCATTATTAGCATCATATAATGGAATTTTGGACTGATAGTCCTGTGGAATATTTACTAGTGGTATATTAAGGGCTAAGGGAGCGTACCATGCTGCCATGATATGTGGTGGGGGTGGATTAACAAGTGGGGGATTTATAAGAGGGGGATTTGGCTGGAGTGGAGTGGTTTGAACAGTGGATGAATGGTGTATAGAAGTGGATGGAACAGCAGCAGATTGTTGAGCTGATTTTGGATGAGAGACACCTAGGTTAAAAAGAAAATGTGGATCAGGAGGTGTTGATTCTCTCTCAGGATATTCACTTGTTTCCGGGGATGAAAGTGAAGACTCAGGATTTATCTGAATGATATCATCAAATGACCTAGTTCTAAATCGGTTTACTAAGTCAACTTGTGATTGTTGTAGAGCTAAAAGATTTTCAGGAACTGAATTAGCTCTCAAGGGTGATCTGAAAACAGTTGAAAATTTAACCTTAGGAGACTTCCAAAGGATACTTTCTGGGTCATCAACTATCTCAGGTGGATCGGGGTCAGGATGGGCTCTAGTATAAATCTTCTTTGAAGCCACTATGCCGTAATTTAAGATCCAAGTGACAGGAAAAGTTCAACCAAGTATGACAATCTTTGAGAGGTTAACTTATCTGTTTACACAAATTTTGATCTTACAATCCTCTAACTGGATTAGGAAACTGTATAATGGTAAGGGTTCTTTCCAGTGGAGTCTTTAAGGTCTGCTCAGGATTATGGAGTCGCCAGGTGGAAGCGTTTTTAGCTCCTAAGGAGGTAAAAGGTTTTATGGTCCACCACCATGTTTATTATGAAGCCAAACTTGAAATATTTTGGGTTTTTCTGAGTTTATTTTGTTTTTATAGGTTTAAGAGAGTGTTCTAAGTCTGATTTTGCACTTAGCTAAGGTGTTCAAACAAACAGAGTTGCTCTTATGGCTTGGTAACTGGTTCCTTCAAGGTTTGATAAGGATTTAAAGGAATCCTAAGGGTTACTTAGTTTGTCACTGATTCAAAAAGAGTCCTATCATGATTGAC